>SNQN01003628.1:0-18369 GCA_008642245.1 Bassia scoparia | reverse complement strand
GCGTGGCGGAAACGGAAGTACCAGCGCGCGTAGAGGAGCATGAGGGTGACGAGGAGGATGATGGAGAAGAGGATGAAGAGGTAGAAGAGGGTTTGGCCGTGGATTTGGAAGTTGTGGTCGTCGAATTCCGAGTAATGCCAGTGGAGGAGGCGGGAGTTTTGCTCGGTCGTGAGCTGTGAGAGGTGGTTTAGCAGGCGGCGACTGTGGTGTTGCATGATTGATGGTAGATGATGGGAGTGTGTTTTTGTGTTGTGTTGTTCGATTTTTGGGGTTTGACGAAATTGACTAAAGAGGGGGCATGTGAGTTATGACCGTTGTTGTTGGGTTGTTTATAGTGTTTTCGGAGTGTGGTGGGGCAAAGGGGGGGATTGTGGCCACGTCGGTGGTGGGGTGAATTGACCAATTGTTGTTTCTAAAATTATGGTAGTGTTTTTCGAATCTTGCTAACAAGCACCTCTGCACTGGAGGTTCGTTTACATTAACTGAATTAAATTAATGGAACTTAATTAAACTGAAGTTAAATATTTCACTTTGAATTAATATGAATCTTGACATCAATATATAATTATTTAATTATATAATAATGAGATTAATATTTAACTGTTATTAATAATATATCTTTTTATTAATATTTAACTTTGGATTAAAATTACTTAACAAAAATAATTAAGTTGAACTGAAGTGAACAAAGGTTAATTGAATTGAACTGATCTGAATTGAAATTGAGTTAAATTAAAAGGCCCTAGAACTGATTACGAATAGTTTAATCCGTTTGAAAAGGCGGAGGTTTCGAAATTAAAAATATGCAATTTTAATTCAATGTTTGAAATTAGGGAAATTATCAGTTCATATCAAGACGAGGTTACTCAAAATATTTTGTTAATTTTCATGTCTTATTTGTCCTTTTTTATTCACCCACATACACAACATGATTACTTAAATAAAGTGAATTTAATTACAAAAATGACTTGAGATAACTACTTTTTGGTTCATTACCGAAATGAACCTGTAGTTAGGCCTCTAGAAACTAGCCCACAAAAGGCACATTTTCTAGACGGGTTTAGCCATCACTTTTTATGTGCAAGTCTAACTCGTCTTGCCCATTCGATAACCTCTATTCCAAACGAATCCAACTATTAGTTTCACCTCCAAGCATTCGGTTAGCTTTAAAAGAAGTTCTAAAATGGTTTAAATTAAATTTTGTAATGAATATTAAAATCACACATCAATCAATTTTTTTTAACAAATATTTTAAGTTATTACCTTTTTTTTAACCTAGTTTATTTAACACTCGATACAAAATAATGAGTCTATTCTATTCATTTATTTTTAGTTATATTCCGTATTTAATAAATAAATAACTAAAACCTGTAGTCAATAAAAATAAATTCATATAAATTGAGAAAATCAAACTAAAGGCCGCTAGTTTTTGCCAATTTGTATTGCTTTTAGTGTGGATGATTGTGATATGTGAAAGAATGATTTGATTTGTAACAATAATGGAAAGGAGGGAAATGATAATATAATGGCCTTATGGGCTAATGGGGGGATTTGGGGGGTGCAAGTGTGGTTTGGCTTATGGACTAAGTWTGGTTTATATTAATTAATGGGGAGTTTGATATGGAAAGGGGAGGAATTAATGTAGGGTGTTATGGAGTATCTATTAGATACTTTTAATTTGGACCTTATGGAAGGGAATTAAAGGCAATCTATATTATAAGAATATTTACTATAGTTTCCTAGTTTAATGGAATTTTCATTTGATGACCGACCTATGTTCTATATTTTTGTCCTAGCTTTGTGGCCATTCATTATACGGAGTACTTCCCAGTTCTTCCCTAACGTTTTAATAGTGACTTTGYGTGTGGCACGGATTTCCAATCTATTTAAGAATATTAGTGTTTAATGTGTTCAAATCTTTATAATTATGTTAAGGAGGAGAGAGAAATAGTGTTTTAATATTGTTCGAGTTTGTGCACATGAGTCTTCAAATAAAAATAAAGAATGAGTTACTATTAAGGTGTTATTGTCAATTTTAATAAAGGTTGCTATTAAAACATTACGAAGGAATTGAAGTACTTGTATAGTTACTATAGAGTATTGACTATATGTATGTGGACGAATGGTACTACGGAGTAACATTGTTAATATACATTAGCCTTTATTTGTCAAAGAAGTTAAAAAGTATACATTAGCTATATACTTGGATATAAACATGTATTTGATGGTGAAACACAAACACATCCCTAACCACAAGAATACAATTTTTTATTTCAGAATGTCTGATAAGAAAGTAAAGAAGTTACTTCGTAATAGAAGTGGAGTGGTTTGGAATATAGGATAATGTAATTTTCTCTTTTAACATTGATTATGATTATATGATTTTAAAGACAAACCTTAGCTTAAGTAGAAACAAAAGGAAGTAAAGATAATTCTTGGCAAAGATAGCGTTAAACACAATCGCACCTCCTTTTACAATGTTGATTTAAAGCTGTCTCTTATACACATCTAGATGTGTATAAGAGACAGCTCATAAAATATTCAACTCAATTCAGTTCAGTTCAGTCCATTTCAATTGATTTCAGTTAATGTAAACGGACCCTTACTAGAAATATCATATCATTAGAAAATATATACTCAATGAGAGAGGTGCTTTGTTAGCTTAATTGTGTGGTTGGGGAGAAAGGGTGGTTTCCTTTCCTTGCATTTGTTTACTCATATTATATGTGGATGCAAGTCATCATGATCAATGAGGTTTGCATGAGAATTAATTGGCAAAACAATATGAGGGGATTGAGGGGAGAGGTGATGACCTGTCTCTTATACACATCTAGATGTGTATAAGAGACAGATCTTGTATCATACATATGAGATCATATGTGGGAGAAGTGAGAACAATTAACACTTTCTTATGCCTTAGTATACTTATTCAATTCTAACACATATATTTTAACTTTATACTAAGATGTTGGATTCCCACAACGGGAAGTTGTAAGCATAATATAAGTTCGTTGTTTATATTGCTTGAAATTATTTTTGTAAAAAATATTAAAAATTAACATGTTGTATTTATAGTGTCTGTCGTATATTTCTTTATGTTTGACATTGGAGCGGATACTATGAACGTATTGAGTTGATTTTCTCTTAATACAAAATATATATTACAGGCATTTGACACTTGCGTGTTGCATGTGACATGGTGTAACTCGATCGCTTTTATAATGTGAATCTTTCTGATGTGTAAAGAAATGTATACACAAACAAGGTGGACGTGCATTCATTCCAAATTTCCAACACCTTCAACGTACATCTAGCAACCACAATTGTTGTTACACGAGAAGTGGTAGTGGTGGTAAGAATTACAACATGCCGTTTTAACAAGTATCGGATAGACACATCGTAAAACATCAAAACACACCCCTACCAAAGCGCTTCAACTTGCGTGTAGGATTCTCAAAAGCACACACCATTAATTATCATAGGCTAATTSGGGTCGGTAAGTGATTGACAACCTTAGCTTTCTTCGTTAGCTCTCACACGAATTGAACCTATCCTCATAAAGTTAGAATAATTAAGCAGTTTTTGAGAAGAAAGTAATGCTTAGCCTCTCAAAAACATTGACAAGYCGAGCCTTAACAATGAAACGCAACTGTTTCGTTGTTGTTTATATTTATAATGCATTGAGCTTGCTTGCWTGCATTTTATAGTGACTAGATACCGACTTATGTATGCTTAGCTTTTTGTCAAAAATTCGACAATGCAATACAATATAATACAAATGCCTAGAACCAAATAAAGGCGAAAATWACATAAAGTTTTTTTCAAGACATTAATTGATTTATGTTTCAGAGTGGAATTTACTAGACATTTCCTTTCTCCTTTGTTGACTACAACGACATTTACCAAATTGAATCATAAATTTTATTATTGTTGAGTTGGAGAACACGTCAAATTTGGTGGACCTTTTTATTATTTTTTTTAAAAAGAACACAGTAGTTTGTTCTTAGTGCTCTCTACATCAAATAAAAGCAGAAAATAAAATATTGAAGAGGGGACAGACAAATATCGATCTTGCTATCGAACGCCCYATACTCGCTCTAACTTGACTTGTATTRRGAGTTTTATAAAARATACACATTTCGAAATYRGRTTCAWTATCATGCGTCMYTCGATCYYTGTATTTKATATTTATTTTTAYTTTTAGTTATTTTATCTGACACTCGYAGACCAGGGCGTTTGTTAACTTATAGGTTAAGACTGTTAGAAAAGCAAATTAATGGAAGTATGGAGGAGAAGTTAAATGATTTAAGATTGTCTTATTGTTAGACATATGATCTGTAAAGGTAGAAGATCTACGTGTTTTTATGAAAACTTCATTGTCAAAATAAAAATAAGTTGAATTAATTAAGAAAGACACGAGTCAGTGTATTATATGCAAATTAAAGGCATGTTGTGGCTTCGACCTATATTTGCTTTCAGSACATGATTTTGCTTGCGTTAAGGAAGACAATTGTGCAATTCTACAATTATCAATCCAACTAACCTACTAAATCATTCGTTTTTAGTCTATTAATTAACTTTATATATATCTAACTAATAATCAAGCTAATTAAGCTAGCTACTACACAATGCTACATTTATTCACTATTAAGGATATTGTTGTTAGTTTCTTTTGATTGAGTTTAGTTAGGAGTTAGGATTATCCTAAAAAGACTAGAGTCCTTAAAATATTATGTAGTTGTCGTTGGTTTTTAGGAGTAGGATTAATTTGGACTGCACTCTTTAGTCACAATCATATTGGCAATTTCATAATTGGTTTCTTCTTAAATTAGGGAGAATGAAAGGGATTTGTCTTGGGTAATTTTATTGATTTTGATAGAGTAGAGTATTAACATATTTCTGTGTCTCAAGTCTCTCAACTATCAGCTATATACTCTATCAATTTTATTTGCGAAATTCCCATTGTGACCATGAACTTTGGCTTTTTCCAGGCTGTGGTGACCTTCAATTATTTTTTAATCCCATTAGTGACTCTGAAGTTTTATTTAATCTTAAAAATGACCATATAACCTTTAAAATGCAAAATTTTAAACTCTAAAAATCGGCAATCAACCATTAAAATTCGAACAATTTTCGACAATTTATGCATGCTTGAGGTAGTTTACGGGTGTGAACATGAATTTATGGTTCAAAATGTTTAATTTCAAGTTTGAAAACTGTTATTTTTAAGGTTTCAATGGTATTTGTGGATTACACAAAAGTTCACGTTCCATAACGGGATTAAAAAACTGAAGGTCACCACTAAAAAAGGTCAAAGGTTCATGGTCACCAATTGAAATTTTCCAATTTATTTTTGTCATTTTGTTTTGTTTTTATGTATTTGTGCCCAAATTGTATTGTAAAAAAAAACATGGTCCCAAATATGAAGAAGCAACTCTTCACTATTGTAGAAAATTGAGTCATTTGCATGATAACAAAACTAACGGAGTAATTAAAATTAAGATATACCAACCTAAAAATTTACCAACATTGAGGGAAGGATAACTTAATCGTTTGAGAATAAATTTTTTATTCTAGAAGATATTAAGAATCGATTTTCATCATATCATTTGTTCTCTAAATAATACAAAAAATTAATAAAATTAAACTAACTTTATCTTTAGGCTTTAACTCACCAACAAATACGAACAAAACAAGTTGAAGCTTTTGGCTTCAAAGAGGCGAATAATACTCTATAAATAATAATAATTAATAATAATATTTTAAAACAAATAACCAATATCATTTTTCCAAAATGAATCATTTTGTACATTTTCACATCGGACACTAATATATCCTTTTGCACATTGCAATTTTAGAGGTGACTTTAACTTTTTTTATACTACTTTTAAATATCTTATAATATCTTCGAGTAATTAAGATAGATATTAGTCATTTGAACATGCTCTCAACTTGCTAAGCCATCATTTTGAATAGGCTTGAAACTAGAACAATGCGACAGATATAAAACTTCAAGACTATTAAATTAGGTGCTATAATAATCTAGCATAATCATCCTTTGTTATGCATACATATGAGTATATGACTCATTGTTGAAAGTTGAAACTAGGACAATGCGACAGAGTAACTTATATTATTGTTTGAAAACACATTTATGATTAGGTTACAATATGGTCCATAGTTCGTTGGACTTGATTAATACGAGGGTATGAATATTGGGGTTCACCTGGATATTTTGGCCAAGGTTAGTTTCTGCATGATCGAAGTAAGAATAAGCTGGCTGCCTGCTCGGGGTGAATACGAGAACAAACCTAATATTCAGGGCGGAGCAGGAATTTAATAATAAGGAGGGCACTAAATTGTAATGATCAAACATTTCACCTTTCGGGTCATTCACTCCTTCGAGTATGATCTATCATTAACAATTAGCTCAACTAATGTTAGAAATTAAAGCTTAATATCAAGCTCATTTGCAAACTTCAACGATGAAGTTCACATATTGGTTTGCCATAGCACAATAAGGCAGAAACCATTCAAATCCAATGAGCTTATTCATATTCCTCCTTTAAAGACACTATGGCTGCTTATTTATGCTTGACTAACTCTTCTATATTTTTCCTTTTGTCAATGTGGATTGAAATAAAAATTTATCTAGTCCTCGATACAATAAGACACAACTCAATCGATGATCGACCACGCCGTTGGACCTTGATCGAGCCCTTAGACCAAGCTACATCAACATCACCCGCATCAAAATGGAGTCGATGTCTCGTTCTGTAGCTTATAACCTTCAACACCCAACGCGGAGAGGTTCGTCACTCTCCGAGGCTTCTCCCGACTAGAGCTGCTGCCTGCTGGCTTGCTGCCTTGGAGCGAACACAAACCCCAAAGACACTATACCTCTGCCCTGCTGTTTTATTGGTACAAAGACCAAAGTCTGAGGTCTTCTGCTCCGTACTAAAGCTGGGAGAGAATTATGGGAGTGATTACCATTACATTGTAGTTTATTTATTGCCAACATCACATGCTAATTAAATGTTCTGGATGCTGGAGCAGTGACAGTTCATATCCCTGCAAATCAGGAGCGAGCTTAACGCTACTTGATGATAAACTCTCCAGTACTTAAACACTCACTTGTAAAGATTCAAGATTATTCATTAAAATCTGTCAATATGTAATTCAAGTATTTAGAGAAATTCAGTATGCCAGAGGCAACTCGTCTTGGCATAGCTAACGGGGTGGCAGCTGGCAGGAATGTTATCAAACTTAGTTTCCTACGTATATTATGTTCCTCTAGATGTGTTAGGTAAATTTTTGTACCTTTCATGGAATTTCTAATAATTGTGCTTCTAACGGATGAAGATAATGCATGAAAAAACATTTGAAAGATGYGATCGAAAAAACATCTGAAGTTTTGCCAAWTCCCACATCGAAAGGAATMTGYAAAACTTTTGTGTTTATATATCTACAATACATTAACATATGTTGTAGCGTGTGGCCCATGTAGGGACATTATTGTGGTGAGGGTTGAGAGCCCATTTCATTTATGGGTGTACTGAAGTTAATTTTTTTAATAAAAAATGGTAGGGCACGTGACCTACCGTGCCCAACGGTAGGTCCGCCCCTGCTAATACTTGAGTCATACTATCATAGTATTGTCTTGATTTGCTTTCATTATTTTTTTTATAAGGAGTGCTTGCTTTTTTTGGGTTGGACTTGTTGAAAAATTGAACTTAGGGGGTACAAACAAAGATGTGAGATAATTAAACAATTTCTTTGAGGCGTGTAATCACTCTTCTAAAAGCAATATTTCGACCCTATGAAAGTCTGAGTATCACGAAATTCGCTTTTGAGATACTATACAACAAATAAAGAACAATAATTATTACGCTTTCAATGATAATTCTACAATGTAATTTGATATTTTGGAAAGTATGAGAGTGAAGAAGATGGAAGAAAACAATAACATAGTAAATATGGCAATATGCTAGCATGTTTTTTTTTTCGTTTCCTTTTAAAAACCATTAAATATAGACAAAGTATTATGTACATCAGATGCACAATAAATTTATCGTGCATCAGATTATAGTGACCATTTTGGCTAATATAGTAACCCTTATTTTTTTATCACTATATTGATGTAAAGTGAAATGAGTCACTATATTGATATAAAAAGTCACTATGTGCTTGATACACAATAAATTTATTGTTCATCTGATGCATACAATGCCTTTTGTTAAATACGAAGTATATGGTTATTCGAAAAGGAGTTGCCAGAAGTTGCCAAACAATGTGCATTCGTGAAAACTGCCATTTTTTTAATAATCAGCAAACAAAACAATGGATTTCGATCGCCCATGCATACAATGTAAATCGTATAAAACAACGCAATGCATGCACACATGCAGTATATACCACGATAGTACCGCAGTATTGTTGTACATACCACGATAGTGCTGCGGTGTATGTATAATTGTATATGCTGAATACAAAGCATAATCCTTGCCTTTTCATACTAAATAATTAGGCAAAATCAATAATCTTTGTTTGATTAATTAAAAGATACTTTAATCATATAATTGAATACTTGTTATAACAGCACACATACACTACAATATTTTCAACTGAAACTTGTTATATTTTCAACAGAGAGTAAGTTCGGTTTTGGGTACAAAAGAGAGAAGCGTTTTGTGATTATGTTTTCAGTTTCATAAAGTATCAAGTGTTTGGGTACAGAAAGATTAAGCCTTTAAATTAGGCATACAAGACCTCAAAGTAGTCAGCTAGCTAGGAGACTGATTTAATACGTAATACTGACTAATCAACAACCTGAGCAGTTAGTTTAACCATGACAACATCAGCAATTCATATGGAGCAGTGCCTTGGCCCCAGAGTGCAACAGTCGGATCATGACATGGATCATGGCTATGAGTTTGATCCTCACATTCTGAAGGCACTGAGCAATTTCAGATTGTGCTTTTTGCTGAGCATTGTCACATGTTGGACTAATTGGTCCTGCTGAGGTGGCAAGCGTCCAAATGGGCCGGTGCTTGGCTGAACTTTTTCCTCTTCGGTCCGTACCTACAAAAAAAGGTTGACTACCCTGGGGGGATCCAGGGTAACCCCTTCGTGGATGGTGTCAGAGACCAATTTCCCAGAGGAAGCCATTAATGAAATTTAGAGTGTGTAATTGTGATTACCTGGCTGGTAGGATGTTTAGTGCCTTATATAAATTAGAGGTGAAATGGTGGCAGCTGCTTCTAGACATGTGGTACATAACTTCAGGTTTGTGTATAACTCTAAAACTCCATTGACCATGAGGTTGGATTGACAACCTTTTAAGGCCTTTTACTTGCATTGAGTCCTTAGTTATTATTTTTGGCCTTGAAGATATTGGCCCAATGGGCAAATATACACCAACAACTAGCCCCCACAGAACCTGGTTAATAGTATTTTACCAGGCTATCTGGGTTTTTACCAGGGTCTGCCCTGGTATTTTTTGCTATTTTAAGGGCTGAGCAGTATTAACTATAAAGCCAAGAAAGTTTGAAAGCGAAGGAATTGATCTTCTTCCCCTTATTTAGATGAGAAATTTTGCAAGTTTTTCAGGTAGACTAGGCTTAACCAAACTGATGAGTGACCTTGTTTGCAAGATCGAATGAAGGTGCCATGATTTTCTTGTTGAAACAGTGTTGTAGACACCTGAAAAATGTGTCTCCAAATGAGTATCCGTGATGAAATAATACGCGTATCTTTGTTTCGACTCGCAAAAGATGCTTTGGAACTCACGAAAGTTAGAATATCGTGAAGGTTCGTACCGGAGATTATTGAGCAACGGTCACTTCAAGGCAGAACATATTCTTTCGGTTTTCTCGATAAACTCAAAGGTTTTACAAATTAAGGTTTTCAAACAGGTCAACGCTTGGCGATTCTCGTGCTTTTTGGGTTTTCCATCATGTGCGTCAATTTTTCCTGAATCCGCCAATATTTTTAATTTTTTTCTGATTTTCTATGAATTTCTATGATTTTGCAATGTTTAAATACGCAGAATACGCAAGAAATAACGTGATAATTAGAAAATACTCCGGAATACGTGGAACTTAGATACATTCTAGAACTCCTTGCTTGGGAGCAAGGGTGTCCTAGGTGCGTCGAATCAAGGGAAATCACGCATAATAATCGGAGGAATCAAAATATATCGAGGTTTTTGGAATATACTGCTCAACATTGAGCGTATATTACGCTGAAAGGAGGTATATACGCTCATCCAGGGCGTATATTACGCTCCATTTGAGCGTATATACGCTTAACAACAATACGATTTTTGGCCAAAAATTTAATGGAAAGAAAAGCGTATATAACCTCAGTATGTAGCCGTATATACCTCCTCAATGAGCCGGGTTATATTACGCTTATCCTGACGTTATACGCAGGGTTCCCTCTTGCTCGTTTTGCCTCGTGCCTATTAAATAACTTGTCGCTTGCTCGTCCGGGACAGCTTCACTCACGCAAACATTCACGAACTCTCTCACCTTCCTTGACACGACTTTCAATACACTTCACACAGTCACTAGACACATCTAGACACTCTCAAAACAACAAACACATCGTTTTCAATTCAAAGCTCGATTCTGTTCGATCAACAAGCGAAATAGGTATAAAAATCTGAGAATACTCCAAAAACTCTCTTTCACTTTTTTTTAATTCTTTTTTGTCACTTTTAATTTGATTAACATTAATTTTTGAGTTTTAATTCATTAAAGCAATGTAGAAATCAACCTCTTAATCGTTCATTGTAAATGTAGTTCTTAATATTCATTGTTTCCATGGTTTTTCTTGTTTTTCATTTATTATTAATTCATATATGTCAATACTAACCGGCGTTTAACTTATCTCAATTAGAATTCATCGAAGGCGGATCCTTCTGAGTTTGTTCTAACGATTTTGAATTGTTGGCAGTGAAAAGGTGAGGAGGAAACCATACATATTATTATGCTTACTACTTTGTTTTTCATGTCTTAGTATCTATATTCAATCACACTTGTATAATGCTTAAACAAAGACCGGAATCTAAAATTCGCTTTGCCACATTAAAAGTCAGATAATCAGGACGAACGGTTTTCTAGGCACACTTAATTAAACATTGATACGATCCAGTTGTCGCCTTGTCCATTGTAGAAGTCTTGGTTTGTTTATAATAGCAACCAACTAGTAAATCACTGCACTCTCAAAGTCAAATCAATAGGCTCTTTTGAATTCAATTGTTATGATTATTGGAACTACAATGAGACCGAGTAGCAGGCCGCTACATGCGGGCGAATTGGGTTTAACAGATCTGATTGTACATGTCCGAACCAACGACTGGTTTACTTGATTGGACGTGCCATTAATTGGCACAGTTCGGGCCGTCCGTGATAACCTATATAGGCAGGTGGCGATCCCCCTCAATTCGACGACAACACCCCAACGCATTCCACATGCGGAAATTCTCCATGGGCCACTCCATGACACTGAAGCTAGGCAAACGCCCTGCCTAAGGCGGGGCGAAGCCCTAACAGTGATCATTTAAGATTTTCAGGCCTATCTCAGCGCATTCGGGTACTTAATTCCTAATAGATTATATAATATATTTTTCATGCGATCAATTTGACATTAACCTTGATTTGGATTAAAATCCAGAAAAGAGAAGGAACCACCTTAAGTTGTTCCAAGCTTAATGATATTGATTGAAGTCTAAAAAGAACTGATTATAATCTTAAGTGCTAGAAGCCAAGAGAGGGACATGATATTTGGAAAGTAAAGTTCCATTAGAACCTGCGTGAGAGGATCAACAGATTAACTGCCTCTATTGACGCAGGAATTAACGTGGTGATAGGACACCTGGTACCTGACTCAAATGAAGGGATTTTTAACGAGTGACATGTAATTTTATTTTCATAAATGCAAATGTTGTTGAAAACAAACCTACCAGGGGTGTAGGTGGACCTATAACCCCAAGACATAAGTGAATTAACAGTGGAAAATTGGTTAAATCACATGCCTTCATTATAATGTTTAAATTATAACATGGTTAGGTTTTGTAGAGACAAATCCTACCGGGGTGTAGGTTGGAATTAAACCCCAAGAACATACAGTGTAATTAACATGTTCGAAATGTTAATCCAGGTCTTTTGATAATTGTTTTAGTTAATAAAACAAGGGTAGGTTTTGTAGAGACAAAATCCTACCGAGGGGGTGTAGGTGGGAACCTTCCCACAAGAACATAAGTGTATTATGTCGAAAAATCTATCAATTCTATATATAATGTTTTAAATTAAATAAAACAGGTATGGTTTGTAGGACAAATCACAGGGTGTAGGTTCACCTTAACCCCTAAGAATAATGTATTTACCATGTCGAATGTTAATCAATGTCCTTAATAATCATTTGTTTTAAATTAATAAACAAGGGTAGGTTTGTAGAGAAATTCCTACCAGGGATGTAGGTGGAACCCTATAACCCCAAGAACATATAGTGTATTTAACAGTCGAAATTTAATCACATGTCTTATAATAATTGTTTAAATTATAAACAAGGGTAGGTTTTGTAGAGAAATCCTAACCAAGGGCGGGGGTTAGGTGGCACCTATAAACCCCAAGACATAAGTGAAATTAACATGTCGAATGTTGAAATCATTGTCTTATAAATATTGTTTTAAAATTAATAAAACAAGGTAGGTTTGTAGAGAACAATCCTACAGGTGTCAGTGGAACCTATAAACCCCAAGATCAAATAGTGTCTCATGGTCGAAATGCTTAATCACATGTCTTTTGATAATTGTTTAAATTAATAAACAAGGGTAGGTTTGTAGGACAAATCCTACCGGGGTGTTAAGTGGACCATAAACCCAAATGACATAAGTGTATTAACATGTCGACAATGTTAATCACATGTCTTAGAATAATTTGTTTTAAATTAATAAAAACAGGGTAGTTGGTAAGAGACAAAATCCTACCAGGGGTGTAAGGTGTAAACTAAATAAAAACCCCAAGACATAAGTGTATTAACATGTCGAAATGTTAAATCACAGCTTATATAAATTTATATAATAACAAGGGTAGGTTTGTAAGAGACAAATTCCTACCAGGGGTGTAGGCGGAACCTATAACCCCCACGACAATAGTGGTATTTAACATGTCGAAATGGTAAATCACAATGCTTATAATAATTGTTGTTTAAATTAAAATAACAAGGGTAGGTTTGTGAGAACAAATTCTACCAGGGTGTAGTGGAACCTATATACCCCAAGACATAAGTGAAATACATGTGAAATGTTAATCACATGTCCTTATAATAATTGTTTTAAATTAATAACACAAGGGTAGGTTTGGGTAGAGACAAATCCTACAGGGGTGTAGGTGTAACCTATATACCCTAAGAATAAGTTATTAACATGTCGAAAATGTAATCACATGTCGTATAAAATTGTTTTAAATTAAATAAATACAGGGTAGGTTATGTAAAGAGACAAAATCCTGCCAGGCGGGTAGAGTGAACCTATGAAACCCCCAAACATAAGTTTATTAACATGTTCGAAATGTTAATCACATGTCTTATAAATAATTGTTTTAATTATAAAACAAGGGTAGGTTTGTAGAGACAAATCACCAGGGGTGTAGTGGACATAACCCCCAAGACATAAGTGGAATTAACATGTCAGAATGTTAATCATTGTCTTGATAACTATGTTTTAAATTATAAAAAAGGGGTAGGTTGTAGAACAAAATCCAACCCCTAGGGGGTTGGGGTGGGTTTTAGGTTAGACTATAACCAGAAAAGTGTATTACATGTCGAAATGTATCCATGTTAATAATAATTGTTTTAAATATAAAACAAGGGTAGGTTTGTTAGAGACATCCTACCGGGGTGTAGGTGGAAACTATAAACACAACAAAGTGTATTAACATTCGAAATGTTAATCCACAGTCTTTTTTGATAATTGTTTTTAAATTAAGAAAACAAAGGGGTTAGGTTGTAAGAGACAAATCTACCAGGCGGTGTAGGTGGAACCTATAAACCCAGACAAAGTGTTATTAACGTCCGAAATGTTAAATACACATTTTATAAATAATTGTTTAAAATTAATAAACAAGGGTAGTTTTGTAGAAACAAATCCTACAGGGGTGTGTGTACTATAAAACCCCAAGCATACAGTATATTAACATGTTGAAATGTTAATCAACTATGGTTATAAAGTTTTTAAAATTAATAAACAAGGGTAGCGTTTGTTAGTGACAAATCTACCAGGGGTGTAGTGAACTATTAACCCTCAAGACATAGTTGTATAACATGTGAAATGTTAATCACATGTCTTATAATAGTTTAAATTAATAAAAAGGGTAGGTTTTGTGAGACAAATTCTACCAGGGGTTGGCGGAACCTATAAACCCCAAGAATAAAGTGTATTAACAATGTTCGAAATGTTAATCACATTCTTATGAAATGTTTAAATTAAAAACAAGGTTGGTTTTGTAGAAGACAAATACTTACCAGGGGTGGTAAGGTGTAACCTATAATCCCCGAATGACATAAGTGTATAACATGTCGAAATGTTATCACATGTCTTATAATAATTTTAAATTTAAAAGGGTAGGTTTGTGAGACAATCCTAGGGGTGTAGGTGTAACTAATATACCCCAAGACATTAAGTGTATTAACATGTCGAAATGTAATCACATGTCTTATAATAATTGTTTTAAATTAATAACAGGGTAGTTTGTAGAGACAATCCCTACCAGGGGTGTAGGTGTACCTATAACCCAAGCATAATGTATTAAATTCGAAGATGTTAATCACATGTTTAAATATTGGTTTTAAATTAATAAAACAAGGGTAGGTTGTAGAGACATCTAACAGGGTGTAGTGCGGAACCTATACCCAAGAGATAAGTGTAATTACATGTGAATGTTATCACATCTTATAATATTGGTTTTAAATTAATAAAAGGGTAGGTTTTGGTAGAGAAAATCCTACCGAGGGTGTAGGTTGTACCTATAACCTAAGACTAGGTATAAATGATGTGATGTTTAATCCAGCTATATATGTTTAAAATAATAAACAAAGGGTGTTTGTAGACAATCCAATGGGGGGGGGTGTAGGCGGGACCTATAACATGAAAGACCATAAGTGTATTAATGTCGAAATGTTAATACAGTCTTATGTAAATGGTTTAATTAATAAAACAAGGGTAGGTTTTGTAGAGACAAATCCCAGTGTGTTGTTATGTGTAATCTATAACCCTAGAAACATAAGTGTAATTACATGTCGAAATGTTAATCACATGTCTTTATTATGTTTTAAATTAATAAAAAAGGGTAGGTTTTTTGTAGAGACCAAATCTATCAGGGTTAGGTAACTCATAAACCCAGACAAATAAGTGTATTACAGTCGAAATGTTAATCAACATGTTTAATAATAATTGTTTTAAGATAATAAAACAAGGGTAGGTTTGTAGAGACAAATCCTAACACCAAGGGGTGTTAGCGAACCTTATTAAAACCCCCAAGACATAAGTGTATTAAATGTCGAAATGTTAATCACATGTCTAATAATATTGTTTTAAATTATAAACAAGGGTTAGGTTTGTAAGAACAATCTTACGGGGGGTAGGTGGAACTTAAACCCCCAAGACATAGTGTATTAACAATGGTGAAAATGTTTACACAATGTTGGTTTTGATAATTGTTTTAATATTAAGAAAACAAGGGTAGGTTTGTAGTAGACAAAATCCTACCAGGGGTGTAGTGGAACCTATAAACCCAAGACAATAAGTGTATTAACATGTCGAAATGTTAATCCACATGTCTTTAGTATTGTTTAAATTAATAAAACAAGGGTAGGTTTGTAAGAGACAAATTCTAACCAGGGGTGTGTGTATAACCTATAAACCCCCAAGACGCTAGTGTATAACATGTCGAATATGTTAACACATGTCTTATAATAATTGTTTTAAATTAATAACAAGGGTGGTTTGGAGGACAATCCACCAGGGTGTAGGTTCACCTTTAACCCTAGACATAAGTGTATTACATGTCGAAGATGTTAATCAGATGTCTTATAATAATTGTTTAAATTAATAACAAGGGTAGTTTGTAGAGACAAATCCTAAACAGGGTGAGCGGAACCTATAAACCCAAGACTATGTATACATGTCGAAATGTAATCAATATGTCTTATGATAATTGTTTTAAATTAATAAAAAAGGGTAGGTTGTAGAGCATCCTACCAGGGGTGTAGGTGTACCTATTAACCCCTAAGGACATAAGTGTATTAACATGTCGAAATGTTAATCCATGGTCAAAATAGTTGTTTTAAAATAAATAAAAACAAGGTAGGTTTGGTAGAAAGACAAATCCTATAGGGTGTAGGTGTAACCTATAAACCCAACATAAGTGTATTTAACATGTGAATGTTATCAAATGTCTTATAATAATTTTAAATAAATAAAACAAGTGGTGTTTGTTAAGAGACAAATCACCAGGGGGTAGTGTAACTATAAACCCCTAGACATAAGTGTATTAATGTCGAAATGTTAATCACATGTTTATAATAATTGTTTTTAAATTAATCACAAGGTAGGTTGTAGAGGATCAAATCCTACAGGGTGTGGCGGAACTATAAACCCAAGCATAAGTGATTAACATGTGAATGTTAATCCACATGTCTTATTAATAATTGTTAATTAATAAAACAAGGTAGGTTTGAACAACCAAATACCAGGGTTAGGTGTAACCTATTAAACCCTAAGACATAATGAATTACATGTCGAAAATGTTAATCACAATTCTAAAATATTGTTTATTTAATAAAACAAGGGTAAGGTTTGTAGAGACAAATCCTACCAGGGGTGTAGTGGAACCTATAAACCCAAACATAAGTAATCTAACATGTCGGAATGTAGTCATATTCTATAAGTCTTCTTTAAGTTTTTTGGTACTTACTTAAATGAGGCAGGATTTTGTCAAGATGACAAAATCAACCTGACTAATTTGCTTTATGCCTTAAAATTAGACAATGGCAATTATTGATTTTCAATGGATCCCTTTTGAATGCATATTATATGCCACAAGTTAAATCGAATTTTGCCTTTAAATTTATAGTATTTAAAATGTTTTGATATATAACATGTCTAGGTATACAATCAGCGGGTAATATATTCAAGAAGTTCCTGGTCTATTAGCCCTCCCAAACTTAGTGAATTAATATTAGAAATATTACATAATTTTTATACTTGGAAATTTACCCTTTGAATGGTAATATATATTGTTTAATTAAATTGGTATTAAATAATTTGAATTGCTTACACAAATAAAAAAAGTAGCCATGTTTAAGCCCCCATACTAATGAATTAATAGAGATAATATAATATATAAGTTATATTGGATTACTTGAATAGTATAAATAATTGTTTTAATTATTTGTATTATAATTAACTTGTTTTTAACATAATAAAACAAAGTTGCATGTTTTAAGCACACCTTACTGGGAATGCAGGCAAGGGACCTACATAATAAACAAAGTGATGCTGTTTTCAAGCCCTACCTGGGATCAGGCACCAGGGGCCTATCAGCCCCAAGATTAAGTGAATTAATATGTAAAATATTAATCACTACTCTTGAAAGTGGATTAGTTTATAGTAGATGTTATACTAAAAATATTTCATGCAAAATTTTATAAACATAAATCTTTTTATTTTGGACATGATAAACCAGAGACATAATCATTCAGGTCCTTTCTATTGAAAGGATTAAACTAGAAATACAGATCATACTAGCACCTTATTCTGATTAAAGAGTAGGATTTTTTTTACTAGGGACAAAAATCAGGCTGGTACCTGGTTCTTAGTGAACCCAGGATTTTAACAGATTACTTGATCAACGATATAATCTCATATAAATAGGATTTTAACGCAGATGACAATGCAGCTGGTACAACTCTTTAGAAAGAGATGATTTTTACCAGGCGGCTCTTCACCAGCCTGGTTACTAATCTGTAGAAAGAGTTAGGATTTCCAGGTGGCTCTTCACCAGCCTGGTACGTAGCTCTTTAGTAAGAGTAGATTGTTAACAGGTGGCCTTCTACCAGCCTGGTACCTAGCTCTTTATCAGAGTATTTGTTTACCAGGTGGTCTTCACGCCGGTACTAGCTCTTTAGTAAGATAGGATTTTACACAGGCGGCTCTTCACCAAACCCGGTACCTAACCTGTAAAAGAGAGGATTTTACCAAGGGCTCCTTCATACCACCTGGTACCTAACTCTGTAGAGAAAGAGTAGGATTTTACCAGGCGGCTCTTCACAACTGTAACCTAACTCGTAGAAAAGTATTTTTTG
>SNQN01003627.1:38298-52109 GCA_008642245.1 Bassia scoparia | reverse complement strand
TCAGCTACCACGAGTCTTTTCAGCAGCGTCAGCAGGCTCCAATCTAATTTTGGGACATAAACTTTCGGGAACTTCCTGAAGGGGGAAAAAACAGTATAAACAGTAATAATGAATTCTATTGAAGTGCCAATACAGCCACCAATTGGTAGCTTACAAAATTACACTAGTACATTAAATTACTTAATGGAACCATGTCCTCTAAGCTTCCAAATACTTGCATAGTGCAACATTAATGACGATAACCTTGGAAGTGAATGACTGAATATAACTAAATGTAATCCTTCTAAAACATTAATCGAATTGTCAAAAGAGTTAATAGTTCTGTTAGTTGTGTATTTATATTCAATATAAAATGAACTATCCAAACCCACATCATCTCCAGAAGCAGCACGTCTCCCCTGACCCGGGGATTATTATCTTTTATTAGACTCTAATATTTGACACGTTTTTTCCCATTGGATGCGCACAAGCTAAGCCCGAACCCAAGCTACCCGTACAGATGACCGCCACAAGCACTTAACAGATCTGCCCGAGTACCATCCGACAAGATGCAAGAAATATCCCTATAAAGCAGTTATTGCAATTACCGTCTACGGCATTCTAAGAACCCAAGCATTCTGACCTTCATACAACGAAACACGTCATCTCACGTTGCACATAATAACTGTACGTGATGCGTCCTATATTACTAATTCATGCATTCTAACATATTATTACAAAAGGAGTAAGCAGAGATACTTCCAATTTACTTATCTTAGTTGGACATCCTCTCCAAGTGTTGCATTTTCCTACACAAGGACGAGGCAGCTAAGTTTCCCAATATTGCATATATATAGGGCTATAGTATTTTAGCAACTCATATTCTTCACATTTTCTCAATTATTGGCGAAAAGCCGGTTTCAAAAAAATTCAGATACATTATGATAAGCTAACCCCACATCCTACCTGAGTAACAATCTAAACAAAACAGTTTAGCTCTCTCACCAAAAATACAAATCAAACAAAGAACTAGCGATGTTTCTAAGAAGCAACGTACGCAGATAGTGATGAGATTGCACATTTTACCGACATTTAACACAAGATACTTGTGGCTACAGCGAGGTCAGCGCATCTTTGTCCAACTAGCAGCAGACTAAGAGATCACATGACAGGGGGGTGTCGCGTCTACCTCAGATTTGAAGAATAAATTCCCCTGCCAGATTATTCACGGAGCGCTCTCCATTAATGACACTCCATACGGACTAGGTTCGTTTTGAGAGCGAGCGAATAATGAGGCTAGTGGCTCATACTACAGCGCCAAACAAACCAAGTGCCACTGCTGAAAATTTTCAATCACAAGAATCTTCCACGAGAACACTAGCACTCGACAGCAGCTATTCCCTAAGGTTGTATGGCATTCAGACTGAGCCGTTCGATCGACTGCTTCTCACTGCTCTCATACCCAAACACGACAACTCTGCTTTGTGTAAACTTTAACTGATTATTCAATAGACTTCCAGCTCTACCTTAATACAAAAGATGGCATACTTAAGTTAAGACATTTATCGTTCACTAATAATCGCGAAGCAGTAACCCTAGCTTTACACAGATAAGCGTAGAACTTCTCCGCTCCACTATTGACAAAGAAGCGCTCCGTTCGACAAAACAATCCTCACTTATTGTATTCCATGATACTTCTCTTTACTAAAAACAACTGAAAAACAATCACCTGCATCAGCAGAACGACCCAGGTATACAAAAGATCAGCATAGCTCTAACTAAGAATGACACAATCAGCGCGACACACATTCGAGACAACATCTACTGAGTCTCTCCAGCTGACCTCATTACAGCTTGAGTAAGCACCAAGATCTACATCTTCCTGAAATAGCACCTATTCGGGCTTTTCATCTACTTTAGACGAAAAAACAACGCGCATTTCGACCACAGCTTGAGAGTCTTCTTCACCATCTGCTACGATGTGAACACACTGTTGATAACAGGGGTGTACGACTACCATCAATGACATCCCAAGAAGGACATCTCTCACAAGACTTATGTACTAATTATATGAGAAATGAGATCCAACAACTTAGCACAAGTCTGAATAAGTCTAAGTAAATTTATTGATACCTCTCACACTCAGCGGATCTAACCTTTCACTCAGACTTTAAGTAAACTCAGCTTTTGCTAATATCTGGTTCTTATGTAATATGAAAAACCCTAAGACCTAAATATTATGCGCAACTTTTTAATTACGGTTCCTTCATGATACAACAGCATAACTTGAGACTTTCGCATTATCATAGCCTGTCTCCGGACGCTATTGGTGTATACACACGCTCACTACAGAGACAAGCATGAACACACAGAGACTGCACTTAATACCTTTGACGCGCAGCAAATAACAAATCCATTGATACCTAGATTATAGTCTTAAGTATAAGTTATAAACTCTATAACACTGCTCCCAATTCAAACACTAAAGTTTACTCACTATGCGTCACTTTTGAATTCTGAATAAATGATCGAAGCACAACACCAAAATTCAATCTTGAGCTCTAATACTAGGATGAATGACATACTCAAGATCTGAAGCACTAGGAGGCTATGTCAAGTGAAGTTTCATCGCCACTTCAGTGGACAAGTGCCTCATGAATCTCTACTAAAACAGGGACTTATAGACTACCAAAATGACAATGCTAAGATGACAATACTATAGTGCACAAATAGATTGTTCTTAGAGTTAATATATTATACCTGCATAATATTACGCCATGAGACACCGGGCGCGATCATAAACCCATAGGCTACTAGACTCACTTTTTGGTGATTGAGATGCGTTCCTGTAACATCTGAGTTAGGTTACATCATCCACATGGGATGTGACTTAGTACAACAGAGACGCTAGCGGTGCTGCAATTGTCTAACATTTGTATGTCGACCCCCACTGTGTCTGCGGCTACTACCAGCGCGCCCAGATCTCTTGGTCTCTCCATCACCTCACACACACTACAACGATAGATGGATCATCTTGAGACAATCTTGACTGTCCAGGTTTGAAGGGCGTCGTGCCTGACTGCGAGCTCGATTCCACACATTCCAGAGCCCCAACGTGGCCTGTCTCGATGTGATCTGTCGCATGCAGTGTCTAAGAAAGCAGCTAGATAGTACTTCATTATATTCACTCCACTGGACGTCCGAAGCTCCTCCACCATGGCCTGGAGGCATTTGCGGGGATCCGCGGGGGACCACATTAGGCTCTCTACCCACCACAGCTGTCGGTGGCAAATCTACAGCTTTCTATATGGCTTAAAGATGCGTTGAGAAGTAGCTCCTGCCTGCTCTGAAATGCTTATCAAATAGGCGAGCTCTCTCCGTCCACGGCAATGCATTGTAAAAAGTATAATAAAAGCTCTCATCTGCCATGTGCGTTGTGCGAATCTGCAATTTTCTCCAGATTCATTTTGCGTGTTTACATGCTAAAAGCTTCACTGAAGCCACACTGTCATTACAATATGTACCACGTGTCAGCTTATCTCAAAAATTTACAAGAGGTTCTCACACTTTCGCATGTCTCTTTTCGTGAGTTTAGAAAAACATTCAATACACAAGAAAATATTCTCACAAGATGTCAAAAGATGCATTGACACGCTCCTATTGTGTTTTGCAGGCCTCCTATCAAGAGCGTCTTTATCCTACATAGCAAGTTCATGCGATAATCTACATCTAGTTTCATGGAATTTCCACAATAAATACATTAACTTATTTTACCTTTAATTGGTGAGAATTAAAAAAAGAAGGCGAAGAGCGCTCACTTCATTCAAACATAGCAAGCACAATTACCATATAACATATTCACGGAGCATGACGCAACAAAAGCCTAGAGCCAGAAACAATAAATAAATGCTAATCAATCAAAGACATTGATCCTGACATATTGAGATAAAGTTCTGTTTGTCTGTACTTTCACCTAGCTAGAAAGATCAAAAAGGTTCGTGTCCACCAAACTTTCATTCTCTTTCTACACTGTTTTCTTACAAAATCCACCCCGTCAACCACTTATAGAATCATACAAAAACAGGGCTCAGCGCGAGCGGACTTCATCTCAGGCTGTCTCCCTTGTCTACACTTCCGAAGTCTATATGTCCCTTCAAACATTCGGGCCCAAGTGCCCTTACCATCGGGTCTATCGTCTCTTCTCGTTTGTGAACATCACTCGACTAAGAACACTTTGATTCTGCAAGTCATAACCACATAGCATACCTCTATTAACAAATTCGACATAGTGAATAGTCATGTGGGTAAATTGCCAAACAAACACAGCGAAAATTCTCTGAAAGAGTGACAACAAGCCAAACAACTAATTGCTTCACCGCTTTGCGTCTTACACAAACTATATAAGCAGTTGTCACTTCACATCTTCAAGTGAATTATATCAGCTTACATTTTCTTTGATTGCTGGCACACAAACAAATCAGTTTCTCAAACTATCAAACTGGAGCTCAAAATGGACTCTGTTTCACTAACTCCCCTCTGTCATCAAAAAAAACGGTTAAAATATCTACAATGTCTATTCAAAATGCAGAACTCTCACATAACACATACTGACATCGAACAACTACCTATTACTCTCAATTTCCAACTTCAGTGTTAGACTAAACAATGTGAAAGCAAAAATCAATACTTCTGATCATTACCCACACAAGCTATCCTAAATAGTCAAAACATTGCAGAATAACTTAGTACAACCTTCAAACAAAAAAATCAGGTAAAAAATACATTAGGAAACAAAACAGCCTGATAAACAAAAGTTGTTTATGTGTGCGTCAAAAATTCTAAGCTTCAACAAACAAACAAGTAAGATCAGGAGATTTCATGTAAAGACACGCACACAAAAAGGCTAATCCAACTCTAGAAAATATTAAATAATACATCTCTATATCTATACGCCTATTCATCAAAATCTCAGTCTTTATAAGAACACTCTGGAACAAGAACTTGAGATGACTGTGTGCCTTACCGTACTCAGCAACACTTTCTTCAAATTCTAGACCGATCACCCAAATGTCTCCAACGTCTAGGATTTCCCATAGAGTAGATGTTAGTTATATCGACCCCGTAATCAATCTACAAACATGTCAAAAAATGGTTGCATACTATTGCAACATAACGAAGTGTCTCGTGAAAGAGATAAATTTGAAGAATCATTAAATATCAGCCTATCAATTGATGAAAATCATACTCACAAAGAATGAGGAAAGACGCCATGCGACGATGGAGTTATAAGGGGCGAGATAAGCCATATTGCGATAAAATGTTGTCACCGGAGATAATTAGCGTAAACATGATTTAACTAAGTTTGTCTCTCATGACCAGGACACTCGTAAAACAAAGAGTTGACTAGATAAGAGACTTGTCGCGAGTCAAATTTTTCACTCTGGATTTACTCAAGTTGAAAGAAAAATATAGAGGTCATATGATTATTGATACTGATTGGAAAAATGATAGGTGATTCAAAACTTGTCAAATTGTTGGTCAGAGAGTCCTCTTAAGCCAATTATGTTTTACACTATTCATCTGATGATTACAATTTGCAGCTGCGCTTGACCATGGATGAAATGAGAGAAGATGATACAAAGAAGTTAATTGAATAAAGTCGATTGTGGGCTTCATTCATTTGGGTTGGACTTCTTCTAGATACTTTCGATTCAATTTGGTGACGCGCTTTTAATTTATCTTGAATCATTCCATACCCAATGACACAGTTAGAAAAATAAATCCATCAGCCAGAACCCAACTAAACATCTCTTAATGTTTTTAAATAAGATCAAAAACAAACCACCATAAACTTAACTATTTAGTGGTAGTAAAGATAGGATTTTTAAAAAAAAAAATTAAAAAGAGAATTTCTTAACAACAAATACCAAATACTAACAGAACAAATTGAGCAGTAGAAGAATAGTTAAGTGACAGATTGAGGGCGGAAGTGAATAATACACAGAATGATGGATAATGGAAGGATTTGGGTTTTTGTTATTGCTTTCCACGTCTGGAGGAATTGTTGACCTAAGTAGAATAAGTGTTTAAGCGACGAATAGCAGACTGCAGCGACCAACTACGCAGCTAACTTTTACCCTCTTTTACGTAATTATTGAACGATTTCAGACATTTATTATTTCTCAACCATTAGTTATTTTTATTTACATAGTAAAAAACTCGTTCATATAGAACTGTAAAAATCAATCTACAACATCTACATTCCAACATGAGAAATTAAACAAAAACACAACAAAAATATACAATAAAACTCTAAAACCTATAAGTAATTACATATTCTAAAAATTCTCTTTATTCAACTAACAATCAAAACTTGTCGCGGCGTATGAGATCTCACTCATAGTGCCAAAGAACACGAATTACCCCTCGATCACTCTCTGATAATGTCCATGGGCTTTCCTAGTTGCATGCCTCCTACTAGCAGGGGCCTATTGCCGCCGATTTATTTTATTCTTGGAATGAAATAAAATTCTAGAACTAACAACCACATCTGTGCGCAAAAATGCAATTGATCCCGAATCATCTACAATTATCTGTATATTAATATGACTAATTAATCACGCCCCACCGCAAATGATGTATCGAAAAGAGATCACCAAAACTGCAAAAGGAATCTAATATTAAAGTAAGTTGAGTACTTATTCTAATTTAATGTCTACTTTAGACTAGTAGAAAAGAGATTGATAATCTTTCTCACTTATTAAAAAATAACTAGCATAGGAAATTCTCGGTGCGTATAGATAAGAAGACTACAACAATCATGTTAATTATCATCAGTATCTCTTATAACAACAAGCTATGAAACTATCATTGCTCAGTATCACAAACAATCGAATACATAGTTATGAACCTACACTCTTGTCAAAGTGTCGGTGTAACTTCATATGTGTATGAACTAATGAGAGTCAACATTGAATGGCGAAGATGTGTCGGGACCTGGTAAGCACACGAATACTAGCACCAGTCTCCAATCCTACTAATCTTTTGATACTATCTCCACCTTTTCCAATAAGGCATGTCGAATACACAGTGTGAGAATGTCAGATTTGCGAGACCACGAAGAGAATTACCAGAGAGCGGAAGTAACTCATTGTCTTTCTTTCCTCCGACAACAAAATCTTCACTACAACAAATAAAGTCTTCATCATTAATTATCTGGAGACACCTCTTCGATGCGTAAGAAGAAATGTCTTACATTTCTATGTAAAGGCTTGCAGGACAATGTACAGAAATTAGTTGGACAAATTGTTAACATGACATTATGATCATTCTCTCTTAACTAATTCTGTAGCCGCGTGCTCTAATATAAATCTTACACTATACTTAAAGTGAATTAAAGGACTAAAATTAAGATCTGACTCTAACAATCTCCTAACATCCAGACTTACCATACTAGGAATCTCCTGGAACTTAGCTCAGATTTAACTACGCGAAAGATCGAGCTAATTAGCTACTCTAGATATCACATGACTTTAAATGTCACGTCTCCATTATAATCTCACTAAAGCTACAATCATATACATAAATTCTAGACCGCCACCCACCTCTTAACCTCGTATAACACAATCTTGACGATCACTACAATACATTTTTTTCCAATTGTTTTTTAGACATGAAAGTAGGGAAGCAACAAAGTATCCGATACACATACCCAAACAAGCAAATGCGAGAACATAATTAAAAATAAACAAAAGTCTTACAAACATAGATAGTCTGCAAAAAATAGCAAATAAAGTACAGGAATAGAGGCTCAGATATGACCCTGTGACTCTCACTCAACTGAATGTATCTGCGACGGAAAAACTGGAAAATTGCGACTGACTTTTGGAACGATTTCCGATCGCACACATTAACATTTTTGCGGCCAAAAATCGGACCTTAATTTGTTAACAATGCAGTTTTTCGTTCTCATTTCAATGAAATCGCGACCGCCCATTTTCCTTTCTGTTTGCCCCTTTTTTCTTAAAGGCAGGCAATGGACCCCTTGTCCCCCACTTCATGGGTCATCCACTTAGTTGCCGAGGAGACCAGCTAAAATCAAAGCACCTCTCAGCCTCCATTCTGAACCTCTCATGATTTTGCTGATGCAGTCTGAAGAAATAACACCTTAAAAATGTTATTGGCTAAATCGCCTAAAAAGATAACACACAATTATTGGCATGCCCCAGAAAATAAACGCACAATATCTAGCATTTGAGCTGATATAACCACTGTTCTACTCCTTATCACAAATAGCTCAGTTGAATACACATACAACATCCTTCCATCAATAATAATCTACTAAGCAATCTATAATGATATAAATGAACTACCTAAAAACACTAAAATTCCTAAATTCAACAAGCAATGAAAAAGCAACTGATTTAACGCACTCAATTTATGCTAACGAAATCCATCGACCTCTATCATCTCTTTACCGAGCCACTACACAAACAAGAAAAACAATGGTACAAAATAGCAGGTAGCTGTAAGAGCAATATTTAGTCATCTCAGTTTTCGTCAGCTACAGAGTTCATCAAATTCACTAGCCATCTATACACACTACTCAATTGGACATATAAGTTATTCATCCCTAATTACATCATGCATGCACAGACACAATCTTACAAAAGAGACTCGAAGTAATAACTACAAGAACATTACAAGGCATCTAGGAGTGCATCGATCAAATGATATAAGTATTAAGAACAGCAAACCAATTCAATCGTGATGAAGAAAATATATTAAGGCCCTATGATTACAAAAGCTTTAGATACATAATGTAGTGTAGAGGTCAAATCGAGAGCGAGATGCATTTAAATAAAATTACGAGACAGAGTGTTCTGATAGATGTTGGGAGAAGTGTGCTAGAAGCAATGCTGAACTTATATGGCGATGTGAATTGTAGATGCAGGAATGGTAATTACACGTCATCATGAGAAAAGTGAGTGATGGTCAGTTAAAATGACATCTATAACTATCTCACATCTCTCTATAATAATACCAATAGAAGAAGCCCACAGTATAGCTACTGAGACTTATCAAGAATTCGTGCATGAGTCATCTAGCGGTACTCTTATTAGCACTTAACTTCGTTTCTTTCGATTACATGCTACAAAATTTCACTGTCTAATGTAGTTCCTTTCATTTTCTTTGGTTCCGTCTTGGAAGTTATTTGTGTCAATTAAGCATAGTTTAAATTCATATTTCTGGAGTAACACAAGTTCTCAATCTAGTTAAGCACACATCTGCGTTAAAGTCTTACTTTAACTTAAATACAAGTCTTTTACAGAGTCGGTTCTTCGTTAAAATTGTATAGTTTTGGTTGTTCGAAGTTCGAAATACCAAATTCAATGTTAAACTGACTGAAAAATCTTCTATATAGGGCTAGACTGTTTAATTGAATCTAATTTTGCGGTCAACACAAATTTGGCCATTTTTAAAACAAGAAATTTGGGTTTAGATGTTGTGCTAGACATGAGAGCTGATACATTGTAGACTCGACGAAGTTCATACAATATATTCACCAAAACTCAACCTCTGACTGTGATTTTACATTCTTCACACTTTCGTCCATTAAATCTCAAAAGATTAATTAGCACGGGATATTATCACGTCGCGTAATCTCATCACAAAGCCTATATGGAATTTAGAGTTGACAAACTCTGTGGTCAATTTATAATGAACAATGCATATGAACTCGTGACATATTACCGGTTATTTTCCAAATGTCTGTTCTACTACTATGCTTTGTTTTTGCTGAGATATGCACGTTCTTCAGCACTCTCGGAACAAATTTAATAATATAAATGGGATTTCACATAATTTTCTCATCCATCAAACGCTATTTATCGTAACATATTCAGCGATAGTGAATAGAAGCCTATAACCAGACTCTCATAAAATAATCAAGATTACTATGATACATAGATAATACTTTGCTGAAATAAGACATTGGCCGATATCAAAGGATCTGCAGACTCTCAAAAACCAGCTTATTACAAATGTTATTAATATTTTTTGAAAGAGACAACATTAATCTAGTGATATCTTATTAATTGTTGTAATCTAACTTGAGTAATAATTGATTCGTGAAACCTATGCAGTTGGCGAATTCATTAATCTACAAACTATATGATTATTAAAGATCAGTGACCCTGTGTTGGCCAGACTCTATGAGATCTACATAAAGAAGCCAATTCCGAAAAAAATGTTCCTCATAACAAATTTTAAGTTTAAAGCGCGATGTATTCTGATATGTGCCCTGAAATATCGAGGCTCTATATTTAAGTGGTATACTGGTGGACAATCTTGAAATTGATCATGGACATATTACGACGATTCTCTCTAACAACCGTTAAATCAGATCTACTAGAATCTCTAAAAGTACTTAAATGTAGGTGTAGGAGTTGTCATGAAGTACGTAAACAACATGTATTCATCATAGTTTTAGTATACATTGTTAAGCCGCGTTTGACCGTCATTTGATTTGGAAACCAGGACTTCACGAGTCACGGAAAAAGAAGTTGAGAGTATGCGATAAATAGAGAGACCTAGAGAGTCTATCGTCTCACGAATATTTACCTGCTTTCATTACTGAGACACGCCGACTACTCCGACTCTCTGGTGGCGATATTTTTTAAAAATCTCTGTATGTACGACACAAAGTCCACTTGCTAAGACTATCATGCTCTTTAATGGCTCTCAAGAGTCGCATAACTCAACTCCCTCTTAAATCACTTGTTTTTTAGTATATTTTGCTTATATGGATTGAATATTACTTGTGAGTTTAGGTATAAATAAAATATTCCAATTGATTATAGCGGGATTCGCGAGGTCGCGGGAGTGTGTGTACTATTAGTACTACTTCGCAGGGTGTGACCACGTTCTTCTATCAAAATAATTGTCCCTCCGGACATCTATTTTTAGCTTTGATACCATATAGGACGATAATGTTGATTTTCAATTATGCTAGTTCTAACAGGATATAACTCGCAACTGGAGAATCTAAAACGTAACTTGACATTTAACTATAATGCTCTTAGTTGATAGTGATCTTATCAAACAAGTCTCAATAGATCATTTATGATAACACACCACTCAAGTAGTTATACACCATCTTAATTTCATATACATGTACTTTCTTCTAATGAACGAAGACAACACTATCCTTAATCAACAACGCCTCTACACAACAGCACGGCAACTGACGTAGCGCAAGCTTCAAAAAACAATGCACTCATAAAAACAATAAAAACCTATTGTCAACTGTCATAAACAGTGCTTCTTGGAAAGGAGACATCTACCACTATAGATCTTGCGTGTTCCTTTTTTTTAAAAGCAATTAAAATGCGTTAACACGACCCTTTTACACTATGATTATTTGACAGCTTAGTTTCTAGATGTTGTGAGATGAGTTAGTCTTTTGTCTGATCCAAGTACAAACCACTGTAATTCCCGAACACATGAGGGTAGGTCACTGTTAAAACCGCATACAACTCTCGTGATGTCAAGGCTGCAGCTGGAGTTTAACATCTTGTGAGGGGTGGTGGTGCCTTTATTCAAGCCCCCGTTTTAAGTCTTGAGATTTAAAGATTCTCTGTTATGAGTTTAATTCTGGGTGGTTATTAGGGTTCATATGCATAGCAGCTTGCACAAGAAAGATAACAACCACCTACCGCAACGAGGTTCGACGACATCTCGCCATATCGTAGACAATACCAACTTTCGCCATTAACTTTTAATCCCAGCCTACCATTTAATGACCACAAATCTAACTGAGGAACTACATATGATTGTTAGTCTTAAACTAACACGTAAATACTCAGCAGCTTATATCCGAAGCAGATAGAGTAATATCAATGACTGTCAGCCGATTGCAACCCTTTAACCTCTCTCTACTGGGCAAATTCTAAAGCAATACACAATTCATGTAAATGTCTAATCGCCGACCACACAAAAAACTGAATTATGTCTTAGTACCTAATAATGCAACACACACTGACTCTTTAAGACTGAACCAGCATTGGACACAAAAGCACATATCTACTAGAAGCAGCATTAGCCAATGCTCTTTTCTCAACTTTTTCTAGGCTGTCAAACTTATACCTATTACCTGCACTTCCATAATTGAACTTTCGTTTGATCCATTTATCCTAGACTCACTAAGGAGTACTAGAGAGTAATTGATCGATAAACAAACGAGTGGGCGTGCAATGGTTGATTGGTGTGGATAGTACTGTAGTCTTGTTGGGTCTTCAGCAAGACCGTACGTCTGCATTGTGCAATCACTCAAGCAGTCGCGGAGGATAAGAACGATCGCGACTGACATTTCTGAGACAGTGGCGGACTCGAGTCCTGGATCGCCTATCTGGACCAATTTTTCTGTTTCTCAAAATTATTTGTAGCTTTGTATCTCATCATGAAAGATGCTTCGTGTTCACGTGATCTTCGGTTCCGGTTCTACGTGCGAGTACACAAAAAAAACCATTTTATGAAATAGTGCCAAATGCACGCACAATGCGACAGACGACACGCTCTAGTGGTCTGACACTACGCGACCACAACCATGCTTTCCACATTGTCAAACCGTGGATAATACCGGATGATGGGACACTTTCGAGCTTTGTCTGCAGGATGATAGCCACTATAACATCATATATAGCAACTGCTTCACAAAAGATTACACTGAGGAAAGTGAAAGGGGGRAAAAAACATAATTTCAGCTGTACTAAATTTAAATGAGATCCAAATAAGGAAAAAAAATTATGATCACCTAACTTATCAAGAAGTAATCAGCTTGCAACTGGCTATTAATGAAAAACCCAAGACCTAAATTTGCGCAACTTTTTAATTGGTTCCTCATTGTACACATCTTAGTATTCTTTATGTATCCTGGGCCGGATGTATACAGCCCTAAGAAAGAGCRCTTGCATCTCCTTGATGCAAAAACTTGACTAATTTATAGTCTTAATAAGTTAAAAATCTACACTGCCAAAATTTTACCCTCTCATTTTGAATTCTGAAACGAAGACAAACAATTCTTGAGCAATAAGGCTTGTAGCACTAGGAGGTTATGTCAAGTGAAGTTCATCGCCACTTCAGTACAGTCCTTTCAATTCAAAGGGACAGTAATGCACACATGCAGAATTAGTGCAATACATCAATAGGCATCTTTCCACCTGCTTTTAAAATGCCATGTCAGGCTGTTCAAAATATTTCTCCAGATTCATTGCCACTTCAGTACAATCCACACTTTGATTTTTGAAAATTCAATTCGGAAATATTTCAGATGTGAAAAAACATTTCCTTGTGCTGTTTTTGCAGCTCTTATCAAAGCTTTTCTCAAGAACATCTACTCTTTTTTCAGAATTCCCACAATATTTCTTTTCTTAATGGTAAAAAGAAGAAGGGCTCACTGATTAAACTAGAATACCTTCATAGATGACGACAAAGGTGACGAAACATAAAAATTAATCAATCAAAGACATAATCCCTTGTCTGTGCTCTTTCCTGCTAAAAAGTGTGATCCCAAACTTCATTCTCTTTCTATCACTGTTTTCTTTAACAAATCCACCCCTCAAACCACTTACAACAGGTCAGCCGCGTCTCTTCTCCCTTGTCTACACTTCGAAGTCTAATATGTCCCTTTCAACACTACCCAGTGCCCATCTGTCTATCCTCCCATTTGTCTCTCACTAAGTACATTTTATCTGAGTCTACCACTCTACCTTCAATTTCGAAGTGAATATGTGATTGCCAAGCAGAAAACAAAAGAGACAAAATTCCTTCAC
>SNQN01003627.1:14099-27800 GCA_008642245.1 Bassia scoparia | reverse complement strand
ACAACATTTATTTCTCATTTTTTTCATACTGTTTTTCCATGCTTGGTGAATTATTATAGAAAATAGAGTATATATGATTGTACCGTACAACCGGTTGTATTATAAAATTTACCAAAAGATAGTCAAAACATGATGAAATGTTTTTTTTTTGTTAAAAGTTTGGAATGAATGTTATTCTTTAGATGCAAGAGAGTTGTAGGTATGAGAACGAATCATTGGTTCGAGCGTTTTTCTTATGAATTATATACGAGTACGTACGTCGAGAAATAATTTTAAAAATCTAATTAATTTGAAAGCTACATTTAATCAATCGTAATCTCGTTGCTTGTTTAATGGTCTAATTCGAATAATAATAGACTTCGTAACAATTTAACGGCCACATATATAAAATCAGTTCATTAGTAGATATATGAATAATATGATATGATAGAGATGACACATGAAAAAATAGCTAATAAAAACACATCAAACTGGCCTCAATAATATACATACTAGGAGAGGATGAGAACCTTGGCACAGTCGATTTTAATCATCAACCTGAGCAATAGTTTTCTAGACCTGTCTCTTATACACATCTGAGCAATAGTTTTCTAGACAGTGCATAGTCCAAAGATATTTGGGTACCTACGAGCTAATTAAGGACCACTTTCATGCAATTTGTATGGTCCTTTCATACATTATTGCTAATTACTATCATATTAATTCTCTTCTAGGCTAGATAACTATAATAAATTGAATTGCCTTAATATTCTTATTATATTAGCCTAAAATACGAGCCGAACTCGTGCCCAATAATTGAGCTCAAACCTAATAATATTTCTTAACAAACTCAAGTCAAGCTCGAAATCTTCAGGCTCGTCGAGCTCACGAGTTGAGTCAAGCCCCATTATTTCAAAACAAGCTCGATTCGAGCTCAAGGGTACTCAACCTTCTCCTTTTCAGTTCGATCTTACTAATACTCAATTTACCTACTATATACTTGTACCGTTATTAGTTTGTATTTACTAGCAATTATCTCTTATACCGATTTAGGTTTTGTCAATATTGATTTTAATTTAATTCATTTTGTTATGTAATTGATTGATTGTTATTGAATATGATTTTCAATTAATGAATTGAATTAACCTTCCTTTGTTCTAAAAAAAATCAAATCGTACTCTATATATATATGTCTCATATAAATTACCCTATTTTAATTTAGGAATACAAATAGTGATAAGGAAACATTTATTATTATTGTGACGTTTTCCACCTTTATTATGACTTTTATAAATTTGTGTTAGTCTATAATCCATCTATTTCCAAATCTTCCAACCAACTTAAACTACTTTTGTACTAGTATTTGATGCACGCGATGCGTGCTTGAATATTTTTTATGCGATAAATTTTTTCTTTTTTTGCATAATTTCTAAGAGTAAAAAATTAAATGTTAAACATTTTAATTTCTAGTTACATTGTCTTGCTTGTGTCTTTGTGACTTAGGTCTCCCACCCAAATTTTCTTTTTCTTTTAATATTTAATTAATATGGATGAAATTATTTTTGAAGAAGTTGATCTGAATGCTATGATTTCAACCAATAATTGATAATAAAAAATAATCGATACCTCATTTCTGTTTGAATTTTAGTAGAATAATAGTATCAATTCATTAATGTATACTTTAGATTGAACTTGATATTATTTGTTTATATGTAATAAAGAGTACTTAATTGTGTATTAGTTGATAAAATAATTTAATGGTATAATTTTCATATTAATTTTGTTAGAATAAATGCATTAAACTTGTGAGCAATTATTTCCATTTTTAGTGTTAAGTTTTATAGCTATTTTTGAATTTTAATATATATTTTAAAATTAGTCAAATCATTAAGGATACCTATGTAATTTCATAGGGGGGACACCATTGCTCCCCCCTTGGCTTATATAATAGAGATTTGTGTACTCCATATAAATTATGAATCTTTGACCTTATAGTTCTAAATTAATTTTAAAGGATTGAACTATGACAACGATTTTCTTTATATTACTTGCATAATTCTTTTCAAGTAGTACTTAATAGATTGTCCCTTTTTTTTTCTCACACATGAGACATGACTTCTTTTTTCCCTTTCTTTCTCTGTTTTACCTCAAAATACACTACTTTGTATCAAATTTCAATAACACAAGTATTTAAAAAAAAAAAACATATACTTAACGTAATTTCTCAACAATTCTTTCATGGTGCAATAATCGCTTTACGTCCAACTTAATAAAAATAAATAAAGGATGTCACGTGGCGGTGAGAGCGAGGAGCCACGTGGGATCCTCCTCGGATGCCCTTTTACAATAATAATAATAGTAATAGTAATAGTAATAGTAATAATGCGAGGAAACATTAGAGAGATGTGTGGACATGGCAGATCTGTGATGAATTATTAAAGATTAGTTTGTACAAAACAAGAACCAAATTCAGCAGAAACTCCCAAGATATACGTTTGCAGAAACAACCAGACAATTTGCTAAATAAACAAGGTTAGTTTTTTCCCACCATATCATATTATCATCCATCCCCAGCCACAGACGCGACACTCGTGCTCACTTGGATATACCGTACTTTAATTAATAACTTATTGCTAATTTAATATCTACATTTTTAATTAATTACTCTTGTTTAATCTTTGAGATTATCGTCCCTAATTATATCATATCATATCATTTCATAAGAGCTTGTGCCATGTTGCAATAGAGGTGAATAGGGTACTAATAATGATTAAGGTGTAACATTATCATAAAAATCTACCCAAATTGCATTTTATAAAAACAAAAGACAAACTATAAGAAAGTGTATGTACTCGTTAAATAAATCATTATTAGTAGTTCAGTTTAGAATATTAGGTATAAAAAGAGAGAAACTCTGACTATGGAAAAACTTTATGATATATATAAACAAATCTAATTTATGAGATCTTATTAATTAGATTTGTTTCAATGTATAGTTTTTAATTTTAATATTGATTTTTTGTAATTTTTATAAAGTATAGCGAAAAATATTAAGATTTAGATAAGTGCATTGAAAATTGTACAATAAAAATAGTACAATAACAAATTTTTTGAGATGGAGGAAGTGTGTGTAAGAGTCAACGTGACAAGAAGGTCAAATTCTAGAGTTGAATAATATTAAGAGTCACATATGTATGATGAATTGATGAGGATATTTGTGCTATGTGCAAGTGTGATAGTGTATAAACATTAACAACGGGCTAACAATAATCATCTTAAGCTTCTAATTAGGTACTCAATAAAAAAACACATATATAATATATATGTACTTCAATAAAAAAAAACACATATTGCTATATTTGTGAAAGTCTATTTATATGCAAAAATTACACGAGTACAATCACAACAAGCCACGATTATTTAGCTTCTACGAGTATTTCGTATATATGAGTCTCATTCAATTTATTTTAGAAAATTAAAGTCTTATTAATTACATTTCATTTGGACATATGGCTACCTTCAAAGGTTAACGTCTTAAGACGTGATAACTACCCCTAAAACTTTCTATACAAACCTCATCCCACGGTTCTCACCCCACTAATAATGAGGGGTTTGTTTTTCAAGCATTAAAAAACCCATTGTAAACCTCTTATCGTGAGCGTTCTTATTGGTATTAAATTCAGTTCAAGTCAGAGTTCTTTGTACTTTTTAATTAGGCATTACGACAAAACCTCCTATTATATACATGGAATATAATATTTAATTAATATCTTCGAATAAAAAAGGAATATATATAGTAAGTGACACTAGTAGTTAAGAGGTTAACACTTGTTAGAATTAGTGGAATAGAGAACAAKCTTTAGTAGTAGAGATTCTTGAAGACATACATACAGTAGGAGATGCTGAAATCATGCAAAGCATGAATGAGTGAAGTTTCAGTAAAAACTGTTTCTGTTTGTTTGTTTTTTCCTAGGTTGCATGTTTTGATGTCTTAATAAGTCACCACTTAATTAAACTACATTTATTTTTTCCTTTCTTTTACTTTTTTTTTTTTTTGAAAGGAAATAAAAAGTAAAGAAAGGAAAAAAATAAAGTGTATATATAATTATTTAGTGTGATGKATCTCTTCTTAGCATAAATGATGAATTATGGAAGGGTGTATGTAGTATGTAATGTATGGTGATTTGGTGATCTCTAGGTGGTCACGCACCACCATCTTGGACTGCTAAAGATATATTCTCTTTTTATCGATTTATCTATAATAATTGAGAATATACGCGAGAGGTAAAAAAAATCATTGTGCTAAATAAATTGATATGCGTAGAGTATTACCTTTGTTCCACAATGAATTTTTTTTGCTTACACTATTTTGGGGAAACCAAGGAGTATGTATATGATAATGCGGCAAATGATACCAAATAGCAAATACACATGATGAAATGAAATAAAATATCATAAAACATGTTCATATTAAAAACATTACACGATACAAAGTGAAACAGATGGAGTATTTAAATGCAATGTTATAGGTCTATGGATGTTGTTATAATTTTTTCGTTTCTTGTTAAATTATAGTGTGGTTTGACTTTATTCATGAATGAACTTTTTTAGTTTTTTGTCAAAAAAATTTAATTTGATTGATTTTGCAAGTTGTAGTACTCTCATATGTAAAGATAGTGAGAAACAACAAGTGTGTTGAGATATTTTTAATTGAGATGTTTAATAATGGCTACATGTTTGGGAATTATTTGGATTGTTTAGAATGAGTATATTAATGTGCTTTTTGTGATTTCTTTTTGGATGTGAACGTTGTTGTAGAATTTCAGGTTGGGGAGATTCTTGGGTGAAGATTCGGGAGGAACGTGATGGCGATGTTTTTTTGTGTAAATTTTTTGTTGGCTGTTAGGCCTTTATAATTGGGGTCGATTTTTTTAATAGTGGTTCTTTGGGGGAGTTTGATGTTTTCGCTTTCATGTGTTGTTTTGTCGAGAGAGAGAGATTGTTATCTTGTGTTGGAATTGGGCTCAGAAATTTTTTCTTTTAATATTATAATTATTAAAAATCAAATTGAAAATGCATTCAGGTGTTGTGACAATTGTAGTGAAGTTAAATCCATCATATATTAAAAACTGAGACGCATGCAGTAAGCGTGTTTTCGTATATGTAAGCTTTTTCTTTTTTTTTTGTTCTATACGAAAAAATAAAAAAGGTTCTTCATTATGAGTAAAAAGCCAAAATCTGCTTTACAATTTGAGACGAATTGATAAAAACTATCAGACATTCATAGACTATGTAAGCTTTTTGCATTAAGTAACATTAATAATTCGCTTAAAATTTCTTTATTTGGAAAGGAGTTAGAATGCAGCTTAGATGAGTATTGTATGTCGTATTCTTCGTTGTTGCGGTAGTTGTGGGGCGGCTGTCGTTAATCTGGTGTATCTTCTTATAGTGAATTAGAAATAAACAACACGAGAGGGTCAAAAAGGAAACTGGAGGAAAGCAAAACAGTGTAGTACTGCGTTATACAGATTACGCTAATAAGCTATTGAAACACTTGCAGAGGTTCAGGTCAATAGCCATTAGACGAATGTTGTATAGCGAACCTGGAAAATGGCCGAGACCGAAAGGGTATAGATTTAAGTACGAGAGGGATAGTTCGCCTTCATAGCGTAAACAGAATGAAAGCAAGACGTAGCGTAAAAGTAAGGATCCAAAAACGTAGTATTAATTCGATTAAGGCTGAAATAGAAACAATATCTAGAGGTCTTACAGTTGAAACTATTAGATATAAAAATTAAAATGTGCGAAAAAATTTATTTACCACAGTGACTTTGTTGTGGCAGACGATATGTATGAACACTAGCTGCTGCTACGTAGTAAGAAGTAATCGCCGAAACGTCAAGGCTGGTTCGATGGCAAAGATGGGAGGTCTAAGATCAGAGGAGGGTAGTGGTCGTTGCGCTCTATATACGGAGGTGGGCTACTAATTAGCTGGGGGTCATCGATAGTCGTTGCACTTGCTCGCTATCGATCATACGACGTCACGCGTATATACGCCAACGGTTGCGTATATATTTTCCAAAAACCTCGAAATATTTTGATTTTCCTCGATTTTTATTCGTGATTTCCCTTGATTCGACGGCACTAGCACATCCTTCTCTCCAAGCAAAGAGGTTCTAGAATTTCTAGAAGGCTACGTTATTCCGGGAGTATTCTTCTAATTTATTCAGTATTTTCTGCGTCCTGCGTATTTAAACAATTGGCAAAATTCATAAGAAAATATAGAAAAAATCAAAAATTAATTTAAAAGAGACCGCGATGTATCAGAAAAAATGTTGACGCAGAATGAAAAGTGAAAACAAAAGGGCGATGAGAAAATAATCGCAGCCAGACAGTGTCAAACTCGCTTGAGTCAAAACATTTATTGCAAAGTTTTATTCGCAGATGAATTAATCGCTAAACAGTAAGAACAAATTAAGTCTGCTTTGTATTGTGGACACTTTACTTGCAATGCATATTCCTGTAGTACAGTGGCGCCTAAGGAAAGGCAGTAAATTCTACCGCAAAATTGACAGAATTGTTCGTTTGAAGGTATCCTAATTATGCATTTTGATTGTTCGTGAGGTTCCGAAGTTCACAATTCACGAGACCCTCGGTTAGTGATTCCGTCATCACGTATATATATCTCTATATTAGGGGAGATCACATTTTGGAGGATGAGGTATCACGAAGTCCCCAACTTTGGGAGACTAGAGTAATTCTTGAGATGAATGGAGTGGTTTCTCCTGTTCTGAGAAACGAACAGGATGTTTCTAAAGGTATTCGACTTCTGCCGACCGGTAGAAGCAACTCATGACAGATTCTTTGCGTTTCACCCTCTCATGTTTCTGTACTAGTTCACACTGCCTTGACATTCTTGTCTGCGCGGCACATCTCTATGGCTGTTTCATGGTCTCCTGATATCCTCTTTTTGCGTCTCTGTCTTATCGCAGAATGCAATAACAAGGTTAGTTTACCTGTAGCCGTGTCCATGGCGGTTTGATGTGCTGTGTATCGGTCTGAGTCCTTTGAGCCGCAAATCATTTCTGAACGATCTCGTGTTTCGGTTTGCGATTCGAATAGGTTAGAGATATGCAAGATGTTCGTTCTGCCAAAATTATATTTTCTGACAGGAAAATAGAGCTTTCATATAGATTCCTGTGAAAAAATGTATGCAGCCTAATTCAGGACATATTTAAATGTGTGAAAGCTTGGCGTTAGTACATAGGAACGTATGACCTTGTACTGTTTTAAAAATCTGAATTTTCTGAAAAGATAATTGGTTTAGGACATAGGCTGAAATGTTATGACTTTGGTAACATGAAGTGTCAACTCTATGATAATTTGGGTTAGTATGTGGGCTAAGGAGTGATTCTGAATATATTGAAAGAGTCTTGAAATTGGAATGGCCTGACTACTTATGGTTCTTGTGTTTGCGAACAGCTACTAGTTTTGCAAAGAGAACATTGAATTGAAAGTAGTCTTGATCTAGGATCTTTGAGTATATGAACATGATTCTGTGAGCAGAACTAAGCTCATTAGAATTGATGATGTTCTTTGTCTAGGTTGGTTCTCTAGGACATAACACATATGATGAGGAGTCTTGAATTATTAAAGGGGTCTGTTCTAGTGCTCAGGTTTGACTTAGACATCATGTTTTGGTATTGTACGCCACGAAGTCATTGATTGGAAAGGGTTTTTGGTTCGGGTCTACGTGGTTCAGAGACATATGTATTCTGGGAGATGGCTTGCAATTAAGGTCTTTTTCTAACATTTCGATTGAGAAAATGTTTCCATTTGTAAATTCGAATTTTCACACCTCAGAGTCCTTAAGTTCTAGGGTTCTTGGTTGATTCTTAAGACAGATGTTGAAGTTGTTGGGCTTTGTCTAGGTTGGTTCAAGACATGATTTAAAGTGACTTGAATTTGAAAGAGTCCAGCTAGTCCTTGGTTCTAGATTGAAAGGACGATACTGACGTCTAATCCAGTACAAGTGCAATTGAAGAGGTCATTTGAGAGTGACTTAGAGAAAGGTACAGTTGGATCGAGACTGTGCTTGACTTAACATGTAACGAGACAGTGACTGTTGATTTGAAAAGAGACATCCTGTTGTTTTTGTCAGAATAGTTGTAAGGTGTATCTTTATCAGAAATGCCTGCTTGAAAAGCAATGCCAAAAGGATCTTTGACATCAGGCAATATATCGGGCTGAGGAGACACTGCATAAAGCCGATTTCGTTCTTGCCAATCTGCATGAAAGTATAGATATGTGAGTATCATCAATCTGTGACAACTTGGAGACTCCGCACTTTCTCGTAGTCTTAATGATCTGTATTGTTGAGACAACGTGGTTAACGGCTTAGGTCAACATAGGAAGGTGAAGATGGAAAGTTTGTATGAGAGTATTCACTCCATAAGATGTCTTTATATCACAAAAAAGGTCAGGTGAGTTATAAACTATATCTTTGTAGGATTGAGGTAGTTCTAGAATATAGATTTCTAGAAGAGATTGATCAAGATTCAGAAAATACTGTATTGTGTTGTGATTAGAATATATAATCGGGTTAAATAGAAGTTGAGTGGGCGTAAGGGTTCCATAGATGGCTATGAGTGATGGTTGGCAATGATGATTTATGGGAAAGATGACTCTAAGCTAGCGAAGAGTTTCTAAGTTGAAGTTCTATTTAAATTGTAAAGATCAACATATTCTTAAAATAGTCAGGATTCTTTCAAGTTTGAGCAAGTTTCTATAAGAGGGCCTCAAAGAATTAAAAGTATAAAAAGGTAGGCGGAATATTGTGAAGGTGGACTGAAGAAAATAGAGAAAGCTTCCGCTAAGTATTTCCTTATCGTGGATGTTGACAAAACCTTATAATCGTAGTTAACATGATAGTGAATGATGTGATATAATTGCCTCAGTTTGAGAAGGAACTGATTCGTGTCTGTGACTTTTTTTATTTATTCGTGTAGGGTATTTTGAGAACAAGTGGTTTGTTTAGAAGGAGTTAAGCAAAACAGACTTTTTGTAGTTGGATGAAACATGTGAAGAAACGCTAGATCAGGGTGCGACTCGCTAGTTGTGTCGTATTTTTTAACTGATTTGACTTGTTTTTCTTTATTTGACTAGGCTTGATACCTCTTGTGGAATTGTCATTGGACTTGATTTGTAGTTATGTTGAGAAATTTTTTGTATTGGTTCGTATACATTAGTGAGTCTTTTGCTTTTTTCTTACTTATTTATTGTCTCATGTTTGGTTATCTTGTTTGCATTTATTTTTTTTACGTGTTTCTGTTCTCTCTTTTTGATACAATTGAGTATCGTCGTTTGTCGTATTAAGGCGCAACTCGTTTTGGTGTACCAATAAGGTGGTAGAATGATGGGTGCTATTTGAGAGGAGTAAAAGGACTGAAGGAGTGTAGGATGGTGATTAGGGGCATTGCTTAGGCTCAAAGACGGTATGTCAAGGGTTTTATGCATTATTTTGGTGGACATAGGAGAAGTAAGATTTAGGGGAATTCGTTTTGTATGTGGTGATGTCATGGTTGACAATTAGGAAGGCCTCTCTTGGGTCAATGTGTTAAATAAAATAATTGAATCAGCATTAGATTAAACAATTGTGCCAATGAAGTTGTTAAATGAGAGAATTTCCTCATTGGTTGAAATTATGATCGGTATCAAAATTGAATGATTTAGGACCTAAATAGGCCTACGTTATGGAACACGTGGTAAAGTACCTACAAAGTGAATTGATAGCAGGTATTTTTAAATAATCGATGGAAAGATAACAATTGAACAACTAACCGTTGTGTTTTTGACTCTATAAAAGCGACTACATTGAGGACTCTAATATAGACGAGTGTGGAATTTTTGAGAGGAATGAATATATTGCTATTCTAGCGGAGCTCATGAGACTTATTAAAGGATGAGGATATCGAAGTGAATCTACAGAGCTAAATATTGAGGGCCGCATGGCTCATACTAATCTCACTCTAGCGAGCAACTTATCGGGAATGTAGGACTCTATAGAGTTGAAGAATACGCCTCAAGATTTGGTGATTTTGTTTTTTGCGAATTGTATTGAGTGTTTTCTTGACAATATTTCCGAACCGCTTCCGTTTGTGGACCCGGAACTAAAAATGGGGCTGAATTGAAATACAATTCATTCATTATCATAAAAATCATATACATCCTTATTATTCATTCATGCATTATTCATTCATTCATTCTATTTATTCAATCAGTGGTCATCAGGTTTATTACGTATCTCATATTCATTCATGTATTCATTATCATCTTTCAACATGTTTTCATGTATCTCTGCTTGCAAATAACGGCATTGCAATTCTCAGTTTGGGTAGTTGGACTTTTATTTCTTCCTTGGGTTGGATTATTATGCTTATACTTAATTGATTATAAATGACTATGGGACATTTTAGTGGATTTTTTCCCAATCCAATCGCTAAGTATCATGTTTTATTGCTTTAAATTATATTGATCGGTAAGGTTGATGAGTTGTGTGGCAATTGGAGGGAATAAAGTTAGCCAATAATGACTTGATTAGGCTGAGTTTGTGTTGATAGTTCATCTATCAAGGCTTGGGCTCTTTTTTACATAAGTCAATCCATCTCAAATTGTAGATTAGAATGGTTCCTTGGTGGTTCATAGAAGGTTTTTCGTTTGAAAGGGAGAGCCGGGAGGTTCTATGAAAGTTGTTGTACATATCTTGTTTAGGTGATCAAATAGTCTCTAGATTGCGTTGAGACTTAGACAGATACTCAAAGTGGGTAGTAAGGAGACTTGATCCAGCTGTTGATAACATAGAGTCGGGAGATACGGTCTAATAGTTGGTTAAAAGCTGGTTAAACCCACCTTGCATGTAAAGGAACTTTGATACCTGCTCTTGATTATGTCAATGTCTTCTGAGTGAATTTGATAGTCATGAACTTCGCCAAATCTATTATGTAGGTCGATTACTGATAACCAACACCTTGTAGAGTGCCAGTAAATTGGAATCTAATGGGATTGGATAATAGACTTGTATGTTGGCTTCTCACTAGATACTTGTAACTTCTTTGGTTGAATGGTTCTTGTGATTGATTATTTCATAAATTAGTGAACGACATTTGTAATTTCTCATATGTGTCTTTTGGTTGTCGATAGTTTGTTAGGATTCGTCTTTGATTTGGACAATTAGGTACGGAGTAGTTTCCTCTCCTCCTTGTCTCAGGCTATTGTAATTCTTTGTTACACGGAAAACGCAAGTATATTCATTCACTCTCTCACCGTTGCTTGGTGCCTCCTAGTTTCCACGGAGAACGACAGGTAGAGGCTGGTGAATTGTACTGTATCAGTGCTTATTAGGAACTTCGGTGTTTGATAAAGAATATTTTTAAATCAAAGTGATAATGTCGATGCTTGATGGGGTTGATCAGAGTCTAAACCACTGGATGCAGTGGTGTGCAAGAAGCATAAATGCCCACGCGCACTGTCACGATAGAGTGAGAAATAAGTGCATAACGATGACTTACAAGAATGATAAAATAAGTCCACTAGAAAGAACAAATGAGGAAATATGAAAGTGAGCGGAGGAGATGGAGGAATTATAACTGATCTATCACAGTTCGCGATATGAGATCGATGGGGTACAAATAATGGAATGGATACTTGAGAAATGTCTGTGTTTACTGTAAGTCTGGACAACGCATTAATTCAAATAATTGATGGATAACTATGGGCAAACAGAGGCAAGGAAGGGAATCTTGATATTTTTGAGGTGCGTGAACAAAAGTTTCATGTACGCACGAAATGAATTGTGAGCCAAAAAGGGAAGAAAAACGATAAAAATGGCAATATCATAGTCTCAGAGGTAAGTGCCGACCAGCTGCCTTGGTCCAGTTCAGTCTTGGAGGAGGGAGTATGGGTGTTCCTAAAACGCGTATCGATATTCTGTTACTTCACGTTATGTGCGATTAAATCGAAGAGGGGATCATTTCGTTAGGGATTATCACGTTTTATTTCGTAGAGCTCACTCAATATTTGGCTTCTCTATATTGGGTTGTGAATCATCAAGGCCGAAAGAATTACTTATCAGAGCTCGGGGCCTTAAAAAGTGTTGTCAGAGAATAGCCTAGGGTAAGTTTGGAAAAAATTTGCTAATAGATTTCTGTAAGCTGTTATTGTGGCCAAGATGAGTGTTCTTGCACATATAATGGATTTTATATTATGTAGCAGATAAGAATTGGTTAATCGGGGAGTTTGGCTTTGTTGGTGTACTTGTTTCTTTGTTCATAAGGCCAGAGATAATTGCGAGTCTTTGCTATCCTTCAGCATGAAATCAAGAATTATCAACTCTTTATGGACTATTCATGAACAACTAATGAAATTAAGAATCTAGGTATCATCTCAAAATTCTCGAATGAGATAGCAAACCTAAAATACAGTCTGGGGATGGTCGGAACTAATGTGCTAATAGATACTTGGGAAAGTAGAACCTTGACAGAATGGGTGTACTGACCTAAATCGATTAAGGCTGCTAGATGTCGCGAAGTAAGAATCTACGCTGAAGAGGGGCATTTCATAATTTAATGGACATCTTTGAGATCCTATCGGATAGCCACTTGAAATTGAATGGGCCTAGGGTTGAGTTACTGATTGGTGTCGCACATACGCTGCGTCGTTTGTAGACGGTTCTTCAGATGAATGTTGGGGCATGTGACACCTAATCAGATTAGAGGACGCTTTTCAGGTTAATATTTGGATGATTGGGAAATCCGTAATTCCAGATTTTAAGTTGAAGATTGAACTGCAACCTAATCTAAGGTTTGCTAAAGGGTTCTATGACAAGGTCGAGTTTTTGATGGAGCTAAGTTTGGGATTTAAAGACTCTTGGCTTGGAATTGTGAACCTGGAGATGTGAGATTCTAGGAGTTCCAGCTTGCGGGTAATGGAGTGTGTCGAGAGGAGTGATTTTTCTGGTAGGAGATGGCTTAACTCGTGATTGTTCAAATCTTCATGGTGTTTAACCATAGATTAAAATGGAGCTAGCAGGTGGGCGGTTTGTTAAGAATTGGATCGTTGTAACAAAGCGTCACAAGTTAACAGCACAGTTGATGTGGAAACAGGCTCAATACCAATTTACATTAAGGCTAGGCGGTAAGGTGCAGGGGAGCTAGAGTGAACTTAGGTCAGGTCTTGGTTTAAGGCTGGATGTAGTGGCCAGTACGCGAATATGCATGCCTAAGAAGTAGTATGCTGGGTCAATTTCATCGCTACCAATATTGGTGGATGTTATTGGCGTGGAGTTAGGGTCCCCTTTAGAATGACGCATCCTCGTACACTAGTGCTGATCCTGCGGCATGGCGAGAATAGGAATGTGTACACTTTAATTATGTTATTCAATTAACCACATGCAAGCAAGAATACAAATCCTCCCTTAAGGTGATCGGCATAAGAATGCCATCATTAGAACAAGGTGCCTAGGACATGCACCCTGATTCCGACAGGGTCACAACATAAATTCAATTGATTATGAAGGGAACTACGAGACTTTCGAAGCTGCTCACTCACAATTGTGATTATGCCTTGAAGTCGCCGAAAAACTGGGTAGTGGTGTTCGCCCGCGTTTGGTGTTAGGAAGGCGTGACCCTCAGCTCTAGTGTTCATGGAGTTTGATGCCTGGTCCGC
>SNQN01003626.1:44133-59345 GCA_008642245.1 Bassia scoparia | reverse complement strand
TTTTACAAAATGATGGTGTAATATGCAATGTATGTTGAATCCTATGTCTAACTAAAGACGGTCATGATCTATATGCTTATGTGATGCGTTAAATCCAATACGTACAAGGCTAAGAGTCCTAAGTCACATATGCACTTCAAAGTAACCACGCAACATGATTGATGAGTTCAAACCACCTAGGGTCCAGTTCTAGGAGCACTGATGGTCGGCTGGGTTAAGTCAAAAGATGTACCATGCCTAAAAGTAGAGCTTGGTCAAGTTTTCACCACTAGCAATTAGCGATGTATGGCCAAGATACCTCTTATGCACACGCATCAGTAACACGTGCACACACGGCATGGGCGGGATAGGACTTGCCTTAGCCATGCGATCAATTAACCACATGCAACCAAGGTAGTATCCCCCCTTATGGTAGTCTCGAGCATAGAACATGCCCATATCGAGACTAAGGTGCCTAAGTTGTGACCTTATGCGCGGGGTCACATGCAAAATGCAACAAAATTCAATAAACGTGATGATGGAATTACGAGACTTTTCAAGTCTGTCCACTTCACCTAACGGTGATTATCCCCAGTGAAGTCGCCGAATTGTAGGACGTGGGCCGCGCCCTCGCGTATAGCGGGCGCGCGGCTTGGTACTACATCGAGGTGCTTTGCGTGGGCTTGAGCCACGGAACCCGCACGTGAGTGCGTTGGGGTAGTGTTGTCGAGTAAGGGGAGTCGCCACCGTGCCTATAAGTTTATTCACGGACGCCCGAAACGTTGGTGCCAAATTAATGGCCCCACGTTCTGATCCAGTAACCAGTTCGTGGGTTCGGGGACATGGTACGAATCAGATCTGTAACCCAATTCGCCCGCATGTAGCGGCCTCTACTCGGTCTCATTGCAATTCCATTCATCACGGTTATTGAATGCACATAACTTACATTTTTAGCACCTTAGAAGCGTACTAACCTTAAAGATTACTACAAAAGTGTGTTTCTATTATGCACAAGAGACTACCTAACCTAGAAATTGTGACCACTTTGCATTAATCAAGTTAAAACGGTGCCTAAAAACCGGTTGTCCATAGTTAATCTGATTTTAAAGTGATTCACATAATTTCCGGTCTTTGTTTAGCAAAATATATACAAATTATACAACAATGACAATATGAAGTATATGAACTTCAAAATATATATACAAACCAATCTTACCCTAAATCTGCAAACAAAACAAAGGTTAGTTTGTAAAACGAAGCGAAACGAATCTTCCGCCTTGAATCGCTATATAAAGACAAATAAAACAATTGTTAGTTCATGATGAAAAACGAGCGCAATGAATCTTTCGCCTTGAATCGCTATACAAGAATAAGAAATCATTAGTATTGACAAGTGATAATAATAATAAAAATGAAATGAAAAGAATGGAAACCAAAACAATGAAAACATTGAAAACATTATGAAAATCCTACATATTTACATGAAACGATTAAATAGTGAGTTTCTACATGTTTATTAATTAGATCAAAACTCGTAATAGTTATTAATTAGATTGAAAAAGGAGTATGTTTAGTGGCGAGTAATCTCAGAAATAAACCTTGTTATTGCTTGTTGAATCGAAAAAGAATCGATGCTTTGAATTCAAGAACGAATGTGTTTAGAGTGTTTGAGAGAGAGAGAGAGAGAGAGAGAGAGTGGACGTATGTCTCGAAAATCGTGTGTGTTCGGAATGAGCAAGGCAGGCATGTATTTATAGGCACGAGGGAAAAAACGAGGGAGAAAAACCCTGCGTATATACGCAGAGGAGCTGCGTATATACGCAGGTGGCCTGCGTATATACGCAGGTGACCTGCGTATATACGCAGAGGGGCTGCGTATATACGCAGGCCTCTGCGTATATACGCAGCCCTATGCGTATATATTTTTTCCAAAACCTCGAAATATTTTGATTTCCTCCGATTTTATTCGTGATTTCCCTTGATTCGACGCACCTAGACACCCTTGCTCTCCAAGCAAGGAGTTCTAGAATGTTCTAGAAGGTTCCACGTATTTCCGGAGTATTTTTTGCGTATTTTGTATTTTTTTGGTATTTTCTGCGTATAAAAACTTATAAAAATCATAGAAAAATGTAGAAAAATCAGAAAAATAATCTAAAAATACTGGTGAGCTCAGAAAAATGTGAAGAGTGTGATGAAAAGTGGAAATTATGGAGATCACCAATATAAATTATTTTAAAAAAATCCTAAAAATAGAAAAGAAAACCTAAAAATAGAAAATAATTAAAATAAATAAAAGAAAATGTTTTTGCCCATTTTATTTGTCCTTTGCTCAACAGTTCCGAGTATGACCCACGTATTTTCAACTTTCGTGAGTTCAAAGCATCTTTTCTAAGTCGAAACAATCGCGAGACGCGGTATGTTTCATCACTGATTACTCTTTTGGGGAGACATTTTTAGGTGTCTACATCTTCATGGTAGCATTTGTTTGGCACTCCTTAATTTTGAATACTTCATCATTCCCTCCAAGTTACCATTTGATTACATAGTGGACTTTTTCTTTGGATGGGTCATTTACATGTCTCCCTTTCTAAGGCTTATGTTACATCGCCAAACTAAAATTGATGAGAATGATATGCATTGATTAACATTAGTCAACAATAGTCAGCTAAATATTTTTGAACTATAACAATGGAAAAAATAAGATATTAATCCGGCCTTTTGAGGCTAGAGCATCTCGAATGGTATACACAAGGGACTTGCTTGTAAATTAATTAAACTATTTTTTCCCCTAGCCTTCCGCAGACAACATTTTTAGTTAAACTTTATTTTTTCAATATAATTTTGAAAGTATTGTTTTGGTTTCGGTGCTTGTTAATGGTGATTGCTTGCTAAATTGGGTATTATGGCGTATGAGTGAGTGTATACACCTTCTTGGAATCCTCATTGCATATAGAGTTTGTGAGTGGAATTGTGCATTCCGTGAGGCATGTATATTCACTAGGGAGAAGAAGTGCTCTTTCTCACCCTTTAGTTGCTTTGCCTATTGTTCCAACTGTTAGGAAATTATGCATTTCCTTCGACCATGGTTGTGTTAATTAGCTGTAATTCCCGGACGGCCTTTTGTTTATATGCGAGATGCCCATTTTTAGCCGTTATGCTGCACGTTTGTTTTCTGAATCTTTGCTCTATTCTACTTGTAGTATGCCAGTCCGAAGAGGAAAACAGGTGCGCAGTTCCCGCTAGAGATGGAAGGTGATTGACTGGGACAACTCTGAGTTGTGTTGCTTCCCCGATTACCACATTTCTATTCGTCCGAGGAATGGACGGGTATGTTGCCTTCACTTGTCTTGTTACCTTTTGTTTTGTCTCGTTTGCTAACTTTCATGTCATCCCTTGTGTAGAGTGACTATCGTACTCGGAACGTACGGAACCTCTCATACAGTTGGTGTTCTGTTCCGCAGGGTGTTCTTTGAGCATCGCGGAGGAGTATAGGATATCCTTGGGCGATGCGGCTTTCAGGATTTCATTCTCAACCTGACCAGTCAGTCATATTCGCTTGCTCCCAACATCTCGGTGTTCGGCTTGATGGAGTGGTTTTGGGATACCACGAACACCTTTCACTTCCCGTGGGGGGAAATGGCTTTGACCCCTATGACTTTGCTATGCTGACAAGCTTATCCCTTTAGATAATGAGATCAAGCTTTCTGATCTTCGTTTGGATGAGTGGCTGGGTCCGATTGCTTCTTGCTTGCGAGCGAAGAATGTGAACAACAGGGCACCGCAGAGCGTGCTCATGGAGGGTCTGGAGTTGGCAGGCACCACCGATGAGCAGTCAGCTAGGATTCTTATCCTAATGATGCTTTGCATAGCGTAGTGTCCTGATAAGGGCACGGGGAGCAGAGTTCAGCTTCGCTTTCTTCCKATTCTGGAGGATCTTTCTCTTGTTTCCTCCTATCACTAGGGCGGATTCAGCTATGCTGCTTTGGTGCATTTTATGAGGTTGTGCTACTGTCAGCTGGATGGCGCTGCAGTTCCTGCGTTAGCTTGCTGTTGGAGAGTGCTTGAGGTAATTTTCTTTGATTTTTATCACCTTGTTTACATTTGATTTATCTTTGTTGGCTAACTCTGTTAGTTGTACTTGTAGTTCTAGGCTTACAAATACTTTCCACGCATGGGCTTGGTGCCTAGTCTATCCCCCCATGTGCAACCTGCTCGATGGCCTGTGATGATGTGATGGACACCTCGAGACATTCCGTCTTGGACTGGCGGGCATCAGTAGTCGAGGAGGATTTTCCGCCGATTGAACTTAGCGGGGAGGCGAGCTTCACTTCCTTTTACTTGTATTTTTTCATTGTATGCTTTGTGATTTTAACCACATTTTTGCTGCAGGTGGCCGGAGTGGCGCCCATGGAGGCGAGCGTTCTGCAGCGGCCGAGCTTGCTAAAAGGRGATGCCTCTTTTGGGGGCCTTAAGGGCCTGTCTGGTACCTCGGGGAGCGTGTGGTGAGGCAACATATCCTTTCTTAGCCTACAGTGCCTRAGGATCCTTCGGACACTATGATGGATGAGGATTTGCTGGCACCACGTTGTACAATGGACTTGAGTCATGGCGAGGCGGTGGAGTACCATCTTTTGCTTGGTGACAAGGGTCAAGACGCCTATGAGCGTTTCATTGAGGAGCGACTTGCCCTCCGAGTCGAGCTAGTTGCCGAGGTATTAGTCTTGCTTATCCACACCTTTTCTTTCCCTACTAGAATTTCGCCTACGGCCGATCGAAAATATCGACCGAAAAAAAATCGGTCGGTAACACCGACCGAAACCGGTCGGTGTTATATATCGACTGAATTAACGGTCGGTAATACTGACCGATATAATATCGGTCGGTATTACCAACCGTTATTTGGTCGGTAAGTTAATAACTTTTTCCCATAAACTTTCCCTCCATCAYCATAAACTAAAAAAAACATAATTTATCACCAACCGATATTTCGGTTGGTGAGTATTTTTTTTCGATTTTTTTATTGCTGGGGAATTGCGWAATAAAGAAAACCGGGTGAAGCTTATCCCCTCACCTTATCATCTCAGTTTCACTCTCTTTCTCCTCATCTCTCATCTTAACCTCTCAATTTGACTCTCTCTCTCTCCTCACCTTATCATCTCAGTTTCACTCTCTCTCTCTCTCTCTCTCTCTCTCTCCTCATCCTTAGCCTACCTCAGCCCCCTTGGCTCGCGTTAGCCCACAGCCCGCCTAAGCCTCGCAACCACGTCGCCACCACCGCCTAGCCACCACTCGTCAACCACAACTTTAGAAGGTAATAAGTATTTTTCACCACCGCCTAGCCACCACTCTTAATGATGTAAGGTTTTTTTTTCTTCTGAATGTCGTTAGATCTAGGTTTTTTTTATCAAGGGTTTTCAATTTATTTTTCACTTTTCTCTTTTTTTTCAATTTTTGATTTGAATTTCGTTTTTTTGATCTTCAAATTGGTTCAATTTTTATTTTTTTCATTATTAGATCTTGCAAAAAATGTTTACATCTTGTTTTTCCTATATTTCAGTCGTTCTTAGCACCCAAATAATTTTTCTGTCTTTGTATTTCTTATTTTGGTTTTAATTATCTTGATTATTTTCCCATTAATTTAGGGCTTTGTTTTAAGATCTTGCTTTTTTTTATCTGTTTGAATTTTTTTCTGATTTTCCAAAATTTTCAAATTATGGTAGATAATTTATACGAGTATTTCATTACCCCCATTTTCACGGCGTGGGTCAACTCGACGTGCGGCGTCTCTGTGTCGATCTTTCTATTGTTGCGTTGATACTGCTATTGTGTGGTTGTTCTTAATATCATTGTTAGGGTTTCGGTTTTATAAGGTATTATTCTTCTCATCTCATCTTCTTCCTCCAATTTTGTGTGGAATTCTTTATTTATTTATAAATTTGTTGTTACAAGATTGAAATTAAGTAATTGGAATTGAAAGTGATGTGATTTGTAAATTAATGGCATTGCTACCGTCTTTGTGTTTGTTTACTTTGTCATTATGTTATCTGAATGCTTTCTTGCTTTGTGTTTGTTTACTTTGTCAACTATCAATAGAGAGAATTGTGACAGTGTAAGGATAGTGACTTTGGATTTTCTAGGAATGGTTGCTAACTTGTTATAGGTCTAATTATACTCTTATCAATGTTATCACGGATAAAGACTATAATGGTCCGTTTGGTTGTAGTGATATTACTGATAATCAAGGAATGAATTAGTATGTAAATATATGAAAAGGTCATTGTTCTTTCTCATGAATTAGTCTGTAACTGATTAGGTTGTTAATTTCATATATGTTGAAACAGTGAAAATAGCTCGTTGGGAGTATAATATCCGTCCGGTATATGGCTGGGGCAATGTCAGCTCTAAGCAAAAATCTACTGCAGGCTGGCTTGCTGCTTTTCCTGTTTTTGAACCTCACTGGCAAGTGTGTATGGCAGGGGGACTGTCAACAGGTACATTGATCTCAATATCTTGTTGGCTTGATGAGTTGAGCATATTTCATCATAGCTTAAGTAGTTGGTAGGCGTCACATCTCATCCAATGAAAATCTGATTGTCAATATTCGGACTGTCAATATTTGCTATTGGACTGTCAATATTTGCCCTTGTTATTGTGCCTCAAATATTAATTGCGAATACATGAAGTTGCTTACTTTCGCCCGTGTCTTCTGTGGCTGATTCTTTTGACCTTTTGATATAGATTAGTACACTGGTGTTAGCTGAACATGAAGGAGGTTCTATCAAGTCATCGTCTATGAATTCTTTAGAGGCTACAAAGCATATAAGTAAAGGTGATTCAATTTCTATGCTATTGGCTGGTTCTGGTCCCTCTCTCCTACAAGCTGCTACCCATGCTGCCTCATGTAGTCCCTTAGTTTCTCAGGTAATTCTTTTGTTAAATTTACCCATGCTACCCATGCTATCTATGTGTGGTTTCCCTTGAAAATAATTTAGGCTTAGAAATGATTCTTGCTATCCTGTCATTTATGAATGAGTCCTGATCAAAATTATACAAAGGAATATTTTAGCAGTGATTCGGTTTTGTATGTACAATTGAGAAGTGGGGTCTTTGACAAAGATATTCTATTTGTAATGGTTCTAGGTATTATGTAATGACAAACCAATGGAAATATTCTTTCTCACATTTTGTTAAATTTGTGATGATTTCTATACTCTGTTTGTTGGCTATACTTTTTTGGAGTGTTGCATATTCTGCATCAATCTCATATTTGATCTTCAAGCAATTAAACGAATCGACTTAAATCTTATTGAAGTTTATGCAACTACTTGATTAGCTACAAGAATTACTTAATTAATTAAGATTAAGCCAGTTATGAGAATCTAATTCGTTGTCCTTAATCAATGTTTGCCTGTGACAGGTTATATAATGCTGCTGTGTATAATGTAACTGGATACTGTATAATTTTTGCTGATATTTTTTTTTATTTCAAAAGTCTAACTGTCACACCTATGTCTGATTAGTGATTATATATCTTTATCTGCGTATAAATACCATCATACCAATTATTTCATGCCAAATAAAATTCCTTTATTTTTGTGTTTTTTTTTTAAAAAATAAATAAGTAATTTGGTCACTTTCTAGCCCCAAATTCCCTTCCAAAGGGGGAATCCAGAAATCTCAAGTTGATGGATGGACCTTATATTCAGTTCTTTACCTGTAGACATTGAAAACACACACGTGGAATGTCAAATGTCGATTTCATTTGGTGTGATGCCTTTTTTTTACTTTTGATATATTAGTTAAGCCAATTTGTTATAAACCCCAATGAATGTTGAATGTGATATTACCATAGAGTTGTGTTTCTACTGGTAATTACGAATCAATAAACTGTAAGTTATGAGCTCGAATTGAAAGTAGTCATACGGATCATACTAATGATTTTACATTCTTGTTTTCGTTTTGTGGATTGAAGTTTTCACGATGATAACGAACCAACCCTAAAGTAAAAGTAGTAGAATATATAATGTCATACTATAAATAAAAATGCGATACTAACTATTGCTTGTTCTTTTCTTCTTCTCAAGTCTAGGTGATCTTGTATGAGAAGGTACTGAAAGGTGAAGCTTATTAAACGATGACGTACGTCTGGCGTCATAATCGGTAAGTATACATACTTATATAGATTAGATATATATGAATTTCTTTGGTAGAGTGGTGGGTGACTTGGGAAGGGTGTCTCCTTTATTTGATTCGAGAGACCATATTCTTTTTCAATCGATGTTCGTTCATGCCTTTTCATTTGGCTTTATAAAATCATATATCTATCTTCTTGATGAGGGTCCCTACAGAGAATAATAATTGATGAGGAAGGAAGCTTGATCATGAGACTTTGATTCACAGCAACTTCATCAATTCCTTAGCTTCTCTTATAAACCAACCTAAAACTAAAATAGGCTCTTTCGGCATCATCCCAGAATCTACTTTACTTATTATGGAATATATTAAAGCAATTAAAGACCTCTAAGTACACCACCTACTTAAAGAGAAAGGTTCATCATCAACTTCTCTTTTACACTGTTTGTTTTTCCCCTTGTTTTTCTAGTATTTGCCCTTTGTTTTTTTTTTCAAAAACACATCCATTTGTTAAAACATATTGTAGACACCTGAAAATGTGTCTCCCCAAATGAGTAATCCGTGATGAAACATACCGCGTCTCGCGTTTGTTTCGACTCAGAAAAGATGCTTTGAACTCACGAAAGTTGGAAATACGTGAGGTCGTACTCGGAATTATTGAGCAAAGGTCACTTACAAGGCAAACATATTTTCTTTCGGTTTTCTCGATAAACTCAAAGGTTTTCAAAGGTTTTCAAACAAGTCACGCTGGCGATTCTCATGCTTTTTGATTTTCATCATGTGCGTCACATTTTTCTGAATCCGCCAATATTTTTAAATTATTTTTCTGATTTTTCTATGATTTTCTATGAATTTTGCAATGTTTAAATACGCAGAATACGCAGAAAATACGTGAATAATTAGAAAATACTCCGGAAATACGTGGAACCTTCTAGAACATTCTAGAAATCCTTGCTTGGAGAGCAAGGGTGTCTAGGTGCGTCGAATCAAGGGAAATCACGAATAAAATCGGAGGAAATCGAAATATTTCGAGGTTTTTGGAAAGTATATACGAGATCATGGAGCGTATATACGCAAATGATGAGCGTATATACGCTCAACAGGAGCGTATATACGCTCACAAGCTGCGTATATACGCTCAACAATGCTATACGAATTTGCCAAAATTCCATGGAAAATGAGAAGCGTATATACGCTGGGATGAGCGTATATACGCTCCCCATGAGCGTATATACGCTCATCCCAGCGTATATACGCAGGGTTGATTTGCCTCGTTTTTTGCCCCGTGCCTATAAATACTCCCCTGCCTTGCTCAGTTCGGGACACGACCTTCACTTCATACAACTACACGATTTCACGACTTAAGACAGACACTTCACAGACACAAGTCACGAGACTCATCTATCTCTCTCTCTCAAAACACTCAAAACACATTCGTATTCGATTCAAAGCATCGATTCTCTTTCGAATCAACAAGCGAAATAAGGGTATAAATCTGAGATTACTCACCAAAAACCTCTCTTTCACTCTTTTTTAATTCTTTTTGTCACTTTTAATTTGACTAACCATTGTTATGAGTTTTAATTCAATTAAAACAATGTAGAAACTCACTTTTAATGTTTCATGTAAATATGTAGGTTTTTCTTAATGTTTTCAATGTTTCCATGGTTTTTGGTTTTCATTTGTTATACATATTACTATTGTCAATACTAACGCGTTTGTTTGTCTCAATTAGCAATTCAATCGAAAGGCGATTCCTTTGAGTTTTATTCTAACAATTTGATTGTTTGCAGTGACAAGGTGAGGAGGACACATATACATATTTCATGCTTACTAACCTTTGTTTTTCATGTCTTATGTATATATATTCAATCACACTTGTATATATTGCTTAAACAAGACCGGAATTTAATCGCTTGTCACATTAAAGTCAGATAATCATGGACGACCGGTTTTCTAAGCACCTTATTAACATTGACTAACAATCAAGTGATCGCCTTGTCCATTATAGAAGTCTTTGCTTGTACATAATAGCAACTCACCTAGTAATTAGTGTGTTTTCAAGTCAATTCAATAGGCTCTTTTGAATTCAATTGTTATGATTTATGGAACTACAATGAGACCGAGTAGAGGCCGCTACATGCGGGCGAATTGGGTTACAGATCTGATTCGTACCATGTCCCCGAACCCACGACTGGTTACTTGATTGGACGTGGGGCCATTAATTTGGCACCAATGTTTCGGGCGTCCGTGAATAACCTATATAGGCACGGTGGCGATCCCCTCAATTCGACGACACACCCCAACGCATTCACATGCGGATTCCATGGCTCAACTCCATGACACTGAAGCTGAGGTCACGCCCCTGCCTAAGGCGGGGCGAAGCCCTACAGTTTTTGGCGACTTCACTGGGGATAATCACCATTTGGTGAGTGGACAGACTTGAAAGTCTCGTAGTTCCATATTCATAATCAATTGAATTTTGCTTGTGACCCTTCGAATAGGGTCATGTCCTAGGCACCTTGGTCTCAATATGGGCATGTTCTATGCTCGAGATCACCTTAAGGGGGGATTTTACCTTGGTTGCATGTGGTTAATGATCACATGGCTAAGGTAAGTCCTATCCCGCCCATGCCGCGTATGCACGTGTTACGAGATGCGTGCATATAAGGGGTATCTCGGCCATACATCACCAATATTGTGGTGGTGAAATTGGACCCAGCTCTACTCTTAGGCATGGTACACTATCAGACTTAACCAAGCCGACTTATAGTTCACTTAGATCCTGACCTTAAGTGAATAAATTGGTTTTGTGTTTCAATCAATGTGCTTGTTAACTTGTGACTCTTCATTCAGTCCAAATTCTTAACTAAGCCCAGTCCCTTAATCTATGGTTCAAGACATGAAGTTTGACGATCCATTAGGCCCATTTCAATCCAATTCAATTTCAAACTCCATTCGACCTAGAATCTGACTTAGGTTCGATTCCAATCCAAGAGTCTTAAATCTGACTTAGATTCGACCTTTTGAACCTTAAACCTGAATTAGGTTCAATTCAATTCCAATTCAAGAACCTTAAATCTGAATTAGGTTCAATTCAATTTCAACCCAAGAGCCTTGAATCTGAATTAGGTTCGCTTCAACTTCAATCTAAGAACCTTAAAACTGAACTAGGTTCGATCATAGACTCAACCCTAGGAACTTTGATTCAAGGCTAGGCCCATTCAATTTCAAGTGGCTCGTAGGTCTAAGAGGTCCTTAATTCTGAAATAGGCCCATCTTAGGTTTGAATCTTTCTCGAGTCTAGCACCTTAAATCAGATTTAGGTCTAGCCCATTCAAGTCTACTTTCGAGTTCAGTTCCTTAAGTCCAGAACCTCAAAACTGAGTTAGGTTTGTTCTTAAGAGTTTTCAAGTAGACCAATCTTTTGTTTCTGGGTTCTAAAGTGTAATTTCTTGATTTCAGCAAGATAGCAAAGACTCGCAACTTGTCTCTGGGGCCCAGAAGAGTAACAAGAAGCCAAACCCGACGCGCTCCTGATCACCAAGACACTTCCATGGCAAACATCGAACAACAGCTTAACGCTATTCTAGAAAAGCTCGAGTCTGTGAATTCTCGCCTTGATGCCCAAGAAAAGAGCATTGGGGAGCTGAAAGAAAAGAGGACCCAAGAAAAACCTCTCGAGTCTGACGGGGAGGAAGAAGACGATGCTGAGACACCACTCCCTCCTCCGAAGACTGAGACGGAAAAAAGGGTGGAGCAACTAGAAGAGTTGGTCAAGAGAATGTCCGAAAATTCAGTTCAAGGGCCTCGTGTTGCTGATTATGAGATTAAGGGCCAGCTTCCTAAGAAGTTTGTCATCACTGATTTGCCCAAGTTCAAGGGAACTGAAGACCCAGAAGACCACCTCCGCACTTTCAATATCTCAATGGTCCTTAAAGGAATGAGCAAAGAGCTATTCACTTCGGTGTTCCCTATTACTTTGGACACCCATCCATCCAGGTGGTTCAAGACCCTGAATCAAGCCAAGCTCGATGATTGGGAATATATCAAACACGAGTTCCTAAAGCAGTACAGGTACAATTCCCAGCTTCCTGTCGGTCTCCGTGAACTAGAGGCCACCAAGCAAGGTGAGAGAGAAAATTTCTCTACTTTCCTTAATAGGTGGAGGGAGAAAGCCGCTCAAATGACCAATCGACCGAATGAGGAAGATCAAGTCCGCATGGTCATCAAGAACCTTCAGCCCAAGTATCGAGAGCCACTCAAGTTTCAACCCATTGATTCATTTACTGGGCTCTACAAGGTTGGCCTCCTAGTTGAGGAAGATGTTCAAGCCCAGAAGTCTAAGGGTAACGGTGGGGGCTTTAACAAGAAAGGTGGCTCCTCTTTTTCCAACACTGATCAAGTCAGCCACATTACCAATGACAACTCTTCTAACCATCCCGGCTCTTTCAACAACAGGCCTCGAGGACCACCAAGGACATTTCTTCCAATTGGTATGACTTATGAGCAGGCCTTTGATAGACTAACTGCAAAAGGTGCACTTGCTCCTATTGGACCCACTCCAGACCCTTCAGATGATAAGAAATCTAGGAATTGGAATCCCAATGCCTATTGCAAGTTCCACCAAGGAAGGGGCACACCACTGAGAATTGCATCGTTTTGAAGCACAGGATTCAAGACATGGTTGAAGATGGTCGCCTCCCAGTTCCTCCAGCGGCGAAGGATAAGATCAACATCCAAACCAACCCACTTGCTAAACCATGAGTCACCCCAAGGCGTGGGTTAATGATCCATGCGGCCTTCTTTAGATTGAGTCATCGAGTCCTAGTCCTAGCAATATATTCTTTTCAATTCATTGTCTTTTGAGTCTATGTAGTCTTTTGAAATAAGCCATGTATGTTTCAGTTTTCTTTCATCAATAAAATGATTCATTTGTTTTTGGCAATATTATTTTCTAATTCTATGCAAGTCTCAACACTCATTGGCCACAATTGGTTTAATCTAATGCTGATTCAATTATTTAATTTGAACAATGCCCCAGAGAGGCCTTCTTTCACAGCTCCACAAAATGACCCCTCCTTCCATACCCTTTGTCACATCAAATCAAAATCCCTTGCAACCTTTTGAGCCACAAACACTATCATTTAGCCTATCTTTCTTTCATCACCCACATCTACCTAACCCTTTGGACCAAACGGTGCGTAGGAAAAGACACGTGCAAAAGAAAGAAAAGAAAAAAAAAAAAAAGCAAAAAAAGCAAAAATCAAAGTTCAATACAAAAGTCTTCACAAATGCAAATCAATTTCAAAATCCAAATCCAAAGTTCAAAGCCCAAAACAAAAAAGCAAAAGTCTAAAAAGCACACTGCGCACCGTGGGTCACTTCGTAATCATCAAGCCTTTTTCAACCCTCAAACCACAGCCTCACATTACAACCACAAAAGCCCTCTCACACGAGGCATTGTCCAAATCATCACAGAACTACGTTGGTCTGATTCCGTAAGGATACGTAGGAAGCCTCTTCTCGAGGTTCGACCGCATCAGCATTAACATTAAATCATTTGAGGCCTTTTGAGTGCTTTGACTTGCTAAGAATTCGATTTGGTTTTGCCAGTTTAGAACCTCACATAGACTCATGTTTGAACCAACATCATTAGCCAACCTCGCGTCTAGCCACATCTTTGACCCTTAGCCACAAATTTGACCCTTTTTATTTCTCGAACCATAGCCTATTCTTTGGTCACCTTCAAGGACTCATTGACTCAATCCCAAAGAAGTAAAGCCACCTGACCTTTGGGTCAGTACATCTTGTTGGGGAACTCATCCACACGATCTATCTACCTTCTCTATGTTGACTCTAAGCCGTAAACCACGTTGTCTCAAAGTCTCGCTGGGGGGCTCGTTGTCATCATGGCTCCTTAATTTCCAGTTGGGGGCTTCTTGTCTCCTAAGGCCCTATTACGTGTTCAAGTCTTTTGCTATCAAGTGGAAATCCTGAAAAATCACTTTTGGACCCTGTCTCTTTCCAATCAAAGTCACTGTCTCGCCAATGTTAAGTCAAGTCACGTCCAAATGTCACCTTTCTCTAAGTCACTCTTCAAACGACACTCTTCAATTGGCACTTGGTACTAGGATTAGACTCTAGTATCGTCCTTTCATGTCTAGAACCAGACCTAGACTAGACTCTTTCAAATTCAAAGGCTCATTCAAATCATGTCTAGAATCAGACCTAGACAAGTCACTTTCAAATCATGTCTAGAATCAGACCTAGACAAGTCTAGAACCAGACCTAGACTGGACTCTTTCAAATTCAAAGTCACTTTCAAATCATGTCTAGAATCAGACCTAGACAAGACACTCTCAAATCAATGTCTAGAACCAGACCTAGACTGGACTCTTTCAAATTCAAAGACTCTTTCAAATCATGTCTAGAATCAGACCTAGACAAGTCACTTTCAAATCATGTCTAGAATCAGACCTAGACAAGACACTTTCAAATCATGTCTTGAACCAGACCTAGACAAGCCACTTTCAATGACTCTCTCAAACCATGTCTAAAACCAGACCTAGACAAGACCCTTTCAATGACTCTCTCAGAATCATGTCTAGAATCAGACCTAGACAAAGACTCTTTCAAATTCAAAAGACTCTCTCCAACCATGTCTAAAACCAGACCTAGACAAGACCCTTTCAATGACTCTCTCAAACCATGTCTAAAACCAGACCTAGACAAGACCCTTTCAATGACTCTCTCAAACCATGTCTAAAACCAGACCTAGACAAGACCCTTTCCAAATTCAAAGACTCTTTCAAAATCAATGACTCTTGCCACTCTCTCAATCTCAAGGTCACAAGTTACAAGTCAACATTGCATGCAAATTTCGCTAGACATAAAAACAGACCTATGTCGTCACCAAGGTAGTCCTTAATTCTGAATTAGGGCTATCATTTTCAAGTCAATGCTCATTTCTTCGGAAAGCATGGGACGCACCTACATTTCTCCCAGTCAGCCAAACGGGGAAATGACCGCTCAAGGACTCAGACACATACAAGCACATCGAACCGCATGGGACACGGCTACAGGTAAAACTAACCTTT
>SNQN01003626.1:22033-42849 GCA_008642245.1 Bassia scoparia | reverse complement strand
CCTTTACCCTCAAAAAACTGGAGGGCCATGGACCAACATACTGACGGTACACTGTTTGCCATCAAGAATATAAAAAAAAAAAAAGGCAAACCAAAAATACATAAACGTTCCCAGACGTGACACATTCACGAATCAGGAATCTTCAATCAATAGCAACCGACAAACACATCCCAATCAAATTAAGTCTGGAACAAGTCAATAAAACAAAAGAAAAATAAATAAATCAACAAATTAAACAAACAACAAAAGCATAAAAAAGACTTCATACATAAACCATAAAACAACACAAAAAATCATATAGGAAAGGAATAGGAAAAAAAGACAAAAGAAAACAAAATGAAATGAAAAAACCCAACAAAAAAAAAGAAAAAAAAAAAAAAAGAAAAAAACATAAAAACCCCACGACAAAAGTCATAGCCTAGAGACACACAAAAGGAAGACAAAAGGGAAATTAAATACAAATTCAAACATATAATAAAAACAAGAAACGAAATAACCACAAAAGAAAGAAGAAGTAAAATCAAGACCAACAAAAAGGACATTCTTCATTAATGGAACAATTACACTTAGATCAAAAAAAGCTAAATTATACTAAACAAGAAAAAAAAAACACACGACAACCCTATGAAATCGCTACTCTAAAAAAATTCACAAAAGGTCAACAAAAAAGGATAAACAAAAAAAAGACGAACGAAAAGAACAAGAGAAGAATAACAAAAAAAAAAAGAAAACAAAAAGAATGCTTTAGGCCCGACTCTCCACGAGAAAGCGAAAAAAACCTGGACTCAAGATAACTTAACTGTCTGCCCTAGAAAAGGCACTCATGATTATAGACGGTGGCACACAAAACAGGTCCTTTTCAGGCAGAGTTGGATCATATAAAAGCGGAGGTCCTAACAGAAATTGTCTCCACTGCACGAGTGACGAAAGATTAGATAAAGCAAAATACCAATGGAATTGCCATGACAACTGAGTGAAAAACTGAGTGCATTGGACATAATACTAAACCTGAAGATCTCAAAACCGAAAGCGAGTCCCTCATTCCTACATGAAAAACCCATATAAGAACTGAAGAACACAGCTTTCTTTCCGAAACATGACCCCAAGACAACATTGCAACTAACGCAAGCCTGCGTTACATTCTTCCAACCCCGATTGCGAACAATTGATGTTGACAGCTAAGTCAAACAAAAGCAGCGTCCCACTGAAGGCGAGCAACTCTATATCTATCGAGTATTATATATAAGTTTCTTTCAAAAACACTAACAGTATAAATGGACAAGATGGAGCAGAACAATCCACAATACACCTAATTATAGTTCTACGATTAATAGATGACAAAGCATATAGAAAAGTACGAATGCACGTAAATCTGATAATCAGAAATGCAGTACAACATTAGCCAATACGCCTGGAGACATTAGTCATTGCTTGTACAAAATATAGAATAACTAAATTTATACGAGTCAATCGATGTCGTACATTGGAATATGCTTAGAACTAAGATATATGCAGGGCATGAAAATGCTTCAGAGCATTACTCAGACTCAATACAGAAGAAAGATAAGATTTTACGCTACTCTAATAAACAAAGCATTAGATATTTAGATACAAATCTAGATTAAACAACAGAATTCTAAAGTTAATATGGTATATTGCTAGAATGGATACAAAGCTGCCATCAAGCACATGCAAGTTGTACAGTGTATGCCAATATACTATCATAAACTTTGGAATAAGGAATGAAGCTAAAATATTCTGCCTAATTATATCATTCTAAAAAGTCCACTAAGCGCAGCCTTTAATTTAGATCCATTAGCTCAGCTTAAACCTAAGAAAGGAAAATTTATTTGCCAACAATGTTCTGAATAAAAGAAAGGCGAAACTTAGTGCGTTTGATATGTTCACCTACATGCCATAATGAGCAAAATTGATCAATTGTCAAGATGCAAACTACAGCAATGTTGACTAGAATAGTATGCACAATGCAATATTATAATGTGAACTTCTCAGTACCAAAACTGTACAAAAAGAAGTCAAAGAGACGAGAAAAATTGCCAACAATCTATACTTCGATGTCAAGAACACTAAGAAAAATGATAGGTATTATATACGTAGATAAAGGATATCATTAATACAAAATAAGACAAGCGTGTCGACAGTTTACACTTTTAAATGACGAAAAAAAAACTAATACATATTAGCAAAAATTATAACCCACCTATCCACAAGTAACATTACTAACACTAGAATTGTTAGTATTAACTGTGGACAGGCAAACATTGATTATAGGCAGGATAATATACGATTCTCATAAACTTGGCTTAATCTTGGATTTTGGCACTGACGATCTTAAACTCTTGGCCACAACATGCTTTCGACCATTTAGGTCCGTAACATATTATTGACGCGCATTCCAATTCACTGCACAAAACTACCACTAATTACTACACACTGTAGCTATGGAACACAGGCTTTTGCTTTAAAGTAAATAATAATTCATGTAATCACGGTCCGATAAATTTGAAAATAAAAGACTGCCGCGCGCCACAATTAAATTAAGTTCATATTAATAAGTTGTTTGACTGTTACAAGAAAAAACTAACCAAGAGTGGTTACGTTCTTTAATAAAGAATACATGATGATGAAAGAAGGATAATATATGTGTAGGGCTTTCGCCCCGCCTATGGCAGTGGGGCTAGGCTCACTTCAGTGATCATGGAGTTGAGCCATGAATCCGATGTGATAGCTTGCGGGTCTGTAATGTTAGTCGGAAATTAGACAGGGGCATACGGGCCACGCAGTGCCTATAATTAACGGTGTTATTCACGCACGCGCCGAGACACAGATTAACATGGTGCCAAATTAATGAGCCACCACGTACACTCAAGTAACCAGTCGCGTAGGGTTCAGGGGACATGGTGACGAATCAGACCTGTAACCCAATTCGCCCGCATGTAGCTGGACAGCTCTATACAACGGTCTAACATGTAGTCCACATTAAATAATCAATAATTGAATTCAAAAGAGTCCTATTGAATTGGACTTGGAAAATACACACAATTACTAGGTGAGTTTGCTATATGTACAAGCAAACCGACTTGTCTGTATATGCACAGAAGACGCCCGATCAGCCGGTCTTGATTGTTAAGTAAAAAACCAAGTTAATGAAGGTAGCCTTAGAAAAAAACGAGTCGTCCCATGAATTATCTGACTTTATGCTGACAGAGCCGATTAAATTCCGGTCACTTAAGGTTTACAAGAAATTATAGTACATAGTGTGGCATTGATATGGAGTGGTAGGGAGCGTCAAGAAAAAAACGGTTAACAAAAGCATGAAATTGTATACTGTAGCTCTCGAGAAGATTTAAAATCAGCAAGCACAATCAAATATATGTTGAAACATAACTCAAGGATCGCCTTTCGATTGAATCTGCTATTGAGACAGCAAACGCGTAGTATTGACAATAGAATATGTATAACAAATGAAACCAAAACATGGAAACATTGAAAAAACATTACAACTACATATTAAAGTAAACTTGAAAAGTGGAGTTTCTCACAAAATGGTTTTAATTGATTAGAAGCTCATTAACTTATGGTTGCTAAAATTAAAGTGGACAAAAGAATTAAAACAGAACCTGAAAGAGAGCCGTTTTTGGGTTGAGGTAATTCTAAGCACTTATATCATGCCCCTTAATTCGAGTGTTGATGCTGAGAATCGAGAAGAGAATGAATGACTTTGAACTCGAGAATACGCGCATGTCGCTTTAGGTTATTGAAGAGAGAAAGATGAGCCTCTTGTGCGAATTGTGTTTAGTGTAAGGTGTTCGTTCTTAGTTCGTGAAAGAAATCGTAGTCAGTTGTATGACAGTGAGGTCGTTAGGTCCGAATAGAGACAAGCCCAGCTTGAGATATATATAAGGCAGCGGGGGCCACGAGAAGAGAGCAAATAAACGCACTGAGCGTAGTATACGTGGGATGAGCGTGATAATATCGCTCATGGGGACGTATATACGTCATACCAGCATATACGCTTCTCATTTCATGGATTATTGGCATATTCGTATAGACATTGTTGAGCGTCATATCGCTGTGAGCGTATATACGCTACTGTTAGCGTATATTACGCTCTCATTTGCGTATATCGCCTCCTGATCTCGATATATACTTTCCAAAAACGTCGAAATATTTCGATTTCCTCCGTTTTAATTCGTGATTTCCTTGATGAGCGCAACACTTAAGACATCCCGTTGCTCTCAAGCAAGACTCTTCTGAGAAGTATGCATATACTAGAAGAGTCACCGTATTGTTGTGAGTGAGAGATTTTCTAATTTTAATAAATTCACCCGTTTTGTTGCACTAGACTAATCCTTAAAACATCTGCAATTCATAGATAAACTCATTAGAAACAGAAACTAAATTTATAAAATTAATGGCAGTATTCACAGAAACTGTGACGTCACATCACAGAATTAAATACAAAAAATAGCATATACCGAAATACCAGCGTGGACTTGTTTGAAAACTTTAGGCAAACCTTTGACGCTTATCGAGAAAAGAAAAGAAACTCTAGATTTCGCCCCTCTGTAAGTGGACACTTTGCTCAATAAATTCGAGTAAATATTTAACCACAACACCATACACGTTAACCACACATATATATACGATGAGTTAAAAAAGAATCTTTCTGGAGTCGAAACAAACGCAGAACGCGGTAATGTTTCATCAGGATATCACATCATTTGGGATGAGAACACAATTATTCAGGTGTACTAACAGAAGACCATACCTAACATTTGACATTGAAGATCAGGAAAGAGAACGATAGTTTCGTAGACGATCAAGTATTGCGATTATAGGAGAACGGAGAAGAATCAAAAGAAACAGTTTCTGACTGACGAAACCCTGAGTTAACGCTTTTTCCGCCGTAACAAAAATAAAATTAAAAAAAAAAAAAAAAAAATAAATAAACAAAAGGTATAGTATTTAACCTGTAAGCCGTGTCCCAAAAATAGCGGTCGATGATAGTGTATGATGAGTCTGAAGTCATATTGGCAAATAAAATAATATTAAACCGTTTGGAAAAAATAAATAGACAATGGGAAATATAAAAAATGAATAGGAGATGACAGGTACCCTTGATCTATCAAGAAGACTCGAGCACTGACTTGCAACTAGAACGCACTACTTACGAATATTAATGAGGACTCCTTGGAATGAAAACAAGAACATCAGAACTGTTTCTAAGATCTACAATGCCACGAAATCTTAGCATTAGAATGAGCACATTGTTAACTTGTGACTTAAGCATTAAGCAAAGAGAGTGGCACAAGAGTCAATTGATTTTGAAAAGAGTCTTAATGATTTGGGTCGAGGGTCTCTCGTCTAGAGTCTGGTTTTGAACATCGGTTCCTGAGAGAGTTTGAAAAACGGGTTCTTTGTATAAACTCTGTCCTGGCTTTACGCAGGTTTTGAAGCGAGTTCTTATGACACAGCGGTTCTTGTTATCTATCGGATCCGGTTACTCTAAGAACCATGGTCGGAAGAGAGTCTTTGAATTATGATAAAAGAGTCTTTAGTCCTAGGTCTGATTTCAGACATGATTCTGAGAGAGTCATTGAAAGGAGTCCTTGTCTAAGGTCTGGTTTAGTCCGGTTTGACGAAGAGTCCATTGCAAAAGTGCTCTGTCTACGGAATCTGGTTCAAGAGAACATAGACATCAGAGGGTGACATTGTCTAGTCTGATTAGACAATGATTTGAAAGTGCTTGGTTAGGATCTGGTTCTAGACAATGACATTGAAATGAGCTTTGAATTTTGAAAGAGTCCAGTCTAGGTTCTGGTTCACAGCCTTAAGATATTGCAACGAGTCTTATGAGTAATAAGTCTGATTCCTAGACATGAATTTGAATGAGTTCTCTGAAATAATGAAAGAGTCTCACGTCTGGTCGGCTCCTCCAACCTTATCACAAATTGAAGAGCCTTGCATCTAGGTACTATTTACTAACGAACATGAATTTGAAAGCTGGATGTATAGAGAGCCTGCTTCTAACACATGATTGCGAATGAGCCATTAATGGATTGAAACGAGCACACGTACGCATAACGTCTCTCGGAGTATCTAGACCAATGAAAGGACGAAACTAGACGTCCTATACATTGCGTACCTAGCAGAACCTCTACGCCAAGTGCGGCCATTGAAGGAAGCTGTTACGTTTGAAGAGTGAATTAGAAAAAGGTGACATTTGAAGATACACCAGTGAGGCTTGATCCAAAACAAGAGAAACCCTTTCAAAAGAGTAACCAGTGATTTGACTTCGGAAAGCAGAAAAGGAGGACCAAACAGCCCAAAGAGCTCCAAAAACGAGCAATCACAAGAGAAAAGTGAGTTACTGGGTATGCCAAGAATTCCCACTTGATAGCAATTCACAGACCTTGCAAAACGTAATGGGCCCTTACGAGTCGAAGTACCCAAAAGAGCCCCAACTGGATCAATTAGAGAGGCGAACGATGATAAAACACGAGCCCACCCAAGCATTCGAAACTATTGAGAACAGAGTGGTTATGACTGGCTTAAAGAGTCGACATTAGCAGAAAGGTAGACTAAAGAATTGAGTTGTGGAAATGATTGCACTATGATGTTCATCTGACCTGCAGATATCAGCTTGGAGTGGCTTTACTTGCTTTGGTGATGGGATGATTCGGATATAGACGCCTACTTTTGAAGGTGACTCAACAGATAGGCTATGGTTCCGAGAAATTTAATAAAGGTGTCCTACTTTGTGAAGTGGTAGAGGCACGAGATGTACTAGACGCGCAAGGTTGGCTAATGAGTTGGTTCAAACATGAGGTACTAATGTGTCAGCGTATTTCGAACTGGCCAAACAAATCAAAAATCGAATTCTTAGCAAGTCAAAGCACCTCAAAAAGGCCTCAAATGACGAATAGTTAATTGCTTGATCTGTAGTCGGTCTTTGCACACCGTCAGAGAAGTAGGCAACTACGGTCTATCTTCGGAACGGATAAGACCACCGTCAGTGGTTTATATTGAATAAGGACCTCATTTCTTGAAAACAATGCCCCATTAAAATATATAAAAAATCGTGTGAGTAGAAGGAGCTTTTGATTGGAGTTGTAAACATGGAGTGTTGAGAAACTACAACAACGAGGTTTGAAGGGTTGAGAGAAAAGGCCTGGTTGATGAATTAACGAAAGTGACCACGGCTCGCGCAGTTTTCGATTTTAGAACTTGCATATCTTATTAAATTTTGGACTTTTGAACTTTGGATTTGGCATTTTGAAGATTGACAATTTGCATTTGTGAATTGACTGTATTAGAAACTTTCGATGTTTTTTTGGCCTTTGTTTTTGCCCCAATTTTATTTTTTTTTTCTTTTTCTTTCTTTTGCAAGTGTCTTTTCCACTACCTCGTTTGGTCCACGGGTTGGTGATGTGGGTGAGAAAGAAAGACAGCTAAATGATAGTGTTTGTGGCTTCAAAAGGTTTGCAAGGGATTTGATTTGAAGATGTGAAAAGGGTATGGAAGAGAGGGGTCATTTTGTGGAAGATAGTGAAAAAGAAGGTCTTGGGGCTTGATTCAAATCTAAGAACTAATTATCAGCATTAGGATCAACATTGTCGCCGAAATTCGAGAGATTGAGACTGAATGGTGCTTAGAATTAGAAAATAATGATCTCGCTCAAAAACAAATGAATAGTAATATTTATTGGAAATGAAAGAATAAGCATGAAACATCAACACGGGTTATTTTCAAAAGACTACTTTAGTATATATAGATCTCAAAAAGAATGAATTGAAAACGAATATAATGCTAGCGATAGGATTGCATCACTCAATTTAAAGAAGGCGCTTTATGGATCATTATACACCCATACGCCTTTGGGGTATGATCATGGGTGATTATAACAAGTGGGTTGGTTATTAGGAGAGATGTTGACTTATCCTTAAACAGCCGCGAGGGAGGAAAACTGGGAGGAAAAAAATAAAAAGATAAATTATATCTTTCAACCATGCGAGTCATTGAATATCTGTGCTTCAAACGCTTGCATTCTCAAGATGAGTGATGACCGCTTCTTGGAGCACACTTAGATAAGCGATTCAGGGGATTGCGGCATTGTCTAAGTTCTTCATCGAACTGGTTGGAGTGGAATTGGGTCGAATGGAGGAGCAATCGTGCATCTTTTTAGCAGTTAGTCTATATCAAGAGCCTTGCTCATCATATAGTCATAAATCAAAAATTATTTGGATCAAAGAATATGTCTCTTAATGAGTGGTATATTATTCTCCACAAAATCAATGCAACCCTATCGGACGCCTTGTTGTTGAAAGGGTCTGGAGGAAAAATGGTAGATGGTACGAAAAGCGAGTTGTCTAATAACAAGCAATAAGTAGGTCTTGAACTTGATTCAGTATCCTTATTGTTGGGTACATAGTAGGCATTTATGCCTTTATAAACGGATCGACGCACCACACCACAACGAGTTACCCTTATGTAATCACCTTTTTGGGTTACTTGACAACATACAATCCTCCAACTGGAGGACCCTCTTGTACAGACAACTCGTAAAAATGCACATCAATGGGTTGTAAAACTCATAGAGTATGAGTCTTCGATACTCTGGGCTGAAATGAGATCTTATAGCATGAATAAAGTAACACGAACCACATAAACAATAATTAGCGGACTTGATCTATTCCTCATTGGCCTCGATTGGTATTTGAGCGGCTTTTCCCTCACCTATTGGCAAGTAACGAAAATTCTTCTCTCTATGCTTGGTGGCCTCTAAGTTTCCGGAGCCGAACGGAAAGCTGGGAATTATACCTGTATGCTTTAAGGAATGAGCTTTTGTAGGTGAACTATCATTGGCTAATTCTATAAAAGAGTTGGCTTAATGACACTTTAAGGAGTTTTGAACAACCATGAGATGGATGGGAATGTCCAAAAGTGAAGGGAACGAAGTGAAATGAGTTCTTTGCTCCAATCATCATTTAAGGAACACTATTGAAGAATATTAGAACAGTGCGGAGGTGGTTCTGTCTCAGTTCCCCTTATGACTTGGAGCAAAACAGTCAGCGATGTTAAAGACTTCGTTAGTTAAGAGCTGGCGGCCCTTTAATCATCATAACAGATCAACACGAGGCCTTGAAGCACTGAATTTCTGACATATCGTCGGTGACCATGGAAACTCTGTCTTAGATGATCCATTCCTTGTATCTGATTTTTGCACAGCTCTACAAGTTATACGGCGAGGAGGGAGATGGATGTACTAGACATTGGATACTTCATTACTCTCCGTAGAAACCCTCGAGAGTTTTTCTTGGTCTCTTTTCTTCAGCTTCCCATGCTTTTTCTTGGGATCAAAAGGGAGAAATGTCAACAGACACGAGTTTTGCTAAGAATAGCGTTAAGCTGTTGTTCGATTTTTGCCAATGGAAGTGTCTTGGTGATCAGCGAGCGCAGTCGGGTTGGGGCTTTTTTTACCTTCAGGCCCAGAGAGCAAGCTTGCGGATCTGGTCTGAGCAATATTGCTGAAAACAAAGACGGGAATTACACTTTAAGAACCCGAAAAAAGCATTGGACTACTGGGAAACTCTTAGCAAGGATCAAACTAACTTCGTCTGAGGTTCTGGAAATTTAGAGGAACACTGAAATCGAGGAACGTACGACTTCGACTGGGTAGATAAATCTGATTAAGGTTTAGACTCGAAGAGAGAATTCAACTAGATGGGGCCTATTCCGAATTAAGGACCTCTTGAGGACCTAACGAGCCACTTGAAATTGAATGGGTGACCACCCGAGGCTTGAATCAAAAGTTTCCTCAGGGATTGGTCTCATGATACGCAGTACCTACGCTTAGTTATAGTGTTTTTAGAACTATGAACCTTGAAGCGACACTAATTCGATTCAACTGGCTCTTGGGCCTTGAAAATTGAATTGAACCTAATTCAGTTTAAGGCTCTTGAACTTGGAATAGAGAAGTTGAATTCCGAATTGAACCTAATTTGGTTTAAGGTTCACAAGGTCGATATCTAGTCAAGGCTTTGGAGGACGTCTTGGATTGCGACAATTCGAAGCTAAGATAGACTGCTAGGTCGAGATGGAGGTTTGAAATTGATTTTGAATAGGCTAAAATGGGATCGTCGAACTTCGATGTTTGAACCATAAGATAAAGGGATGCGCTGAGTTGGGCAATTTTCATGGACTGGTGAGAGTGCACAGAGTTAACAGCTTTGATTGGATGAACAGCACTAACAAGTTCTATTCACTTAGGGTCAACGATCTAAAGTGAAACTAATAAGTCAGGCTTGGTTAACGTTGATAGTGTAGGAACATGCCTAACAAGTAGTCAGCTGGGTCCATAGTGGGTGTCACCTACGACAAACCATACAACTGGTGGTGGATTGGGCTATGGAGGCGCACGACGGATGAGCCCTTTATCACGTGTCCACGCTGCACTCTCGTCAAACACGTGCAGCATACAACCCACCGCGGTCAGGGCGGGAATACGACTCACGTTAGACCATGTGCATGAGCATATCACCACTATGCCACAAGAGATCAACACCCACTAAGGTCGAGTGGTCATAGCATGAGCAAGCCATGCCCCCAACATATGAAGAACCAAAGCAGCACTAGGGTAATTCACATATTGCGAAGAGAGATCAAGCAAAATTCCAACTTCATCTATCGAATCTCTCCCGACTATACGAGACTTTCCAAGTCTGTCACTCACCAATGGTGATTATCCAGGGTCGCCCAAACGCGTAGGGCTTTCCGCCGCCTTTTAGGCAGGCGGGCCGGGCCTCAGCTTCGAGTGTCAAGGGTTTGACTGGATCCGCAATGTGAAGCGTTGTGGGTGTGTCGTCGAATGAGGGAATCGCCACACAGGTGCCTATATAGGTTTTCTACGGACTGCCGAAATTGCGGTTGCCATTATGGCCCACGTCCAATCAGTAACCATGTGTGGGTTCGGGACTATGGTACGATCAGATCTGTAACCGAATTCGCCCGCATGTGCGGCGTCTACTCGGTCTCTTTGTAGTTCCATAAATATAACAATTGAATCAAAGAAGTCCTATTCGATATGGACTTGAAAACACACTAATTACTCGGTGAGTGCTATTATGTAAAGCAGAAGATTTGTAATGGAGAAGGCGATCACTTTGATTGTTTAGTCATGTTAATAAAGGTGCTTGAAAACGGCGTCCCATGATTATCCTGACTTTAATGTGACAGCCGATTAATTTCCGGTCTTGTTTTAGCAATATAATAAGTGTGATTGAATATATAATAATAAGACACTTGAAAACAAAGGTTAAAAAAAGCATGAAATATGTATACTGTGATCTTCACCTTTTCACTGCAAGCCAATCAATGTTAGAAATAAATAAGGAATCGCCTTTCGATTTGAATTTTGCTAAATTGGACAGCAAACGCGTTAGTATGACAATAGTAATGATGTATCCAAATGAAAACAAAACCATGGAAACATTGAAAACATTAAGAAAAACTACATATTACAGGTAAAAATTGCAAAGTGAGTTCTACATTGTTTATAATTGATTAGGAATCATAACAATGGTTAGTCAATTAAAGTGACAAAAGATTAAAAAGAGTGAAAGAGAGGTTTTTTGGTGAGTAATCTCAGATTATACCCTTATTTCGCTTGTTGATTCGAAGAGAATCGATGCTTTGATCGATACGCAATGTGTGTTGAGTGTTTTGAGAGAGAGAAATAGATGAGTCTTGTGATTGTGTCTGTGTCAGTGTCTGTTTAAGTCGTTGAAATCGTGTAGTTGTATGAAGTGAAAGGATCGTGTCCGCTGAGCAAGGAGGGGAGTATTTATAGGCACGGGGCAAAAACGAGGCAAAATCAACATGCGATATAGTGGGATGAGCGTATATAACGCTCATCGGGGGGAGCGTATATACGTCATCAGCGTATATACGTTACTCATTTTCATGAATTTTGGCAAATTGTAATAGATTGTTGAGCGTATATACGCAGCTTTGAGGTATATAGCTCTGTTGAGCGTATATACGTCATCATTTGCGTATATAGCTCCATGATCTCGTATATACTTTTCCAAACTCGAAATTTTCGATCCTCCGATTTATTCGTGATTTCCTTCTGATCTCGACGTACAAACACCTAGGACACCTTGCTTTCAAGCAAGGATTTCTAGAATGTTCTAGCAGGTTCACGTATTTCGAGTATTTTCTAATATTCACGAATTTCTGCGTATTCTGCGTATTTAAACATTGCAAATTCATAGAAAATCATAGAAAAAATCAAGAAAATAATTTAAAAATATTGGCGGGATTACAGAAAATGTTGACGCCATGATGAAAAAAGCATGAGATCCCCAGCGTGACTTGTTTGAAAACCTTTGAAAACCTTTGAGTTATCGAGAAAAGAAGAAATATTTTGGCCTTGTAAAGTGACTTGTCATAAATTCGAGTACGACTCACGTATTTCCACTTTCGTGAGTTCAAAGCAATCTTTTCTGAGTCGAAACAACGCGAGACCGGTATGTTTCATCAGGATTACTCAATTTGGGGAGACACATTTTCAGGTGTTACAATATGTTTAACAAATGGATTGTGTTTTCTGAAAAAAAAACAAGGGCAATAATAGAAAAACAGGGAAAAAAAAAAGTGTAAAAAGAAGTTGATGATGAAATTTTCTTAAGTAGGTGGTGTACTTAGCGTCTTTAAATTGTTTAATATTTCATAATAAATAAAGTAAGATTCTGGATGAATCGAAAGACCTATTTTAGTTTTAGGTTGGTTTATAAGAGAAGCTAAGGATTATGAGTTGCTGTGATAAAGTCTCATGGTCAAGCTTCCTTCTCATAATTATTATTCTCTGTAGGGACCCTCATCAAGAAGATAGATATAGTGATTTTATATAGCCAATGAAAGGCATGGACGACATCGATTTGAAACAGATATGGTCTCTCGAAATCAAAAAAGGAGACACCTCCAGTCACCCACCACTAACAAGAATTCATATATATCTAAATCTTATTATAAGTATGTTATCTTACCGATTATGACGACCAGACGTCGTCTCGGTTTAATAAGCTCACTTTCCGTACCTTCTTCATACAGATCACCTAGACTTGAGAGAAGAAAAGAAAAGCAATAGTTAGTATCGCATTTTTATTTATAGTATAGACATTATATATTCTACTACTTTTACTTTAGGGTTGGTTCGTTATCATGTGGAAACTTCTATCGAAACGAAAACAAGAATGATAATATTAGTATCATCCGTATGACTACTTTCATTCGAGCTCAAACTTACATGTTTTGATTCGTATTACACAGTAGAAACAATTAGTGGTATCACGATTAACATTCAATTGGGTTTATAACATTGGTTAATTAATATATCAAAAGTAAAAGGCTCACACCAAATGAAATCGAATTGACATTCACGTGCTGTGTTTTCAATGCTCTACAGGAAAAACTGAATATAAGGGTATCATCAAACTTGAGATTCTGGATTCCTTTGGAAGGGAATTTGGGGCTAGAAGTGACCAATATTATTTATATTTTTAAAAAAAAAATCCAAAATAAGGAATTTATTTAGCATGAAATAATTGGTATGATGGTATTTATATGCAGATAAAGATATTAACATAATCAGACATAGGTGTGAGACAGTTAGAACTTTTGAAATAAAAAAAATATCAGCAAAATTATACCAGTATCAGTTACTTATACAGGCATTATATAACTGTCACAGGCAACATTGATAAGGAACGAATTAGATTCTATCAACTGGTTAATTTTAATTATTAATATAATTTTGTAGCTAATAATGTAGTTGCAGTAACTCAATTAAGTTTAAGTTCGAATTCATTTAATTTCTTTGAAGATCAAATATGAGAATTGATAAGATACCACACTCCAAAAGTATAGCCAACAAACAGAGTATAAGAAATCAATCACAAATTAACAAAAAGTGTGAAAAGAATATTATCCTTGGTTTGGTCATTACATTATACTAGACTAAAATAGAGCATATCTTTGAAGACCGCACTTCTCAATTATACATCAAAAGAATCACGCTAAAATATTCTTTGTATAATTTTGATCAGGACTGATTCATAAATGACAGGACTAGCAAGATATTTCTAAGCCTAAATTATTTTCAGGAAACCACACATAGATAGCATGGGTAGCATGGGTAAATTAACAAAAGAAATACTTGAGAAATAAGGGCTAATAGGCAGATGGGTGAGCTTGTAGGAGAAGAGGGACAGACCAGCCAATAGCATAGAATTGAATACTTATATATTGCTTTTGTAGCTCTAAAGATTCTATAGACGTGATGATAGAACCTCCTTCATTGTTTCACTCACAGTGGTATAATCTATATCAAAGGTAAAGAATAGCCACAGAAGACACGGGCGAAAGTAAGCAACTTCAATTGTATTGCAATTAATATTTGAGACAATAACAAGGCAACATATTGAAGTCAATAGAAATATTGACAGTGAATATTGACAAGATTTCATTGGATGAGTGTTGACGCCTACCAATCTTAGTCTATGATAAGAAATATGCTCAATCATCAAGCAACAAGATATGCAGATCATGTACCTGTTGAAGTCCATCCATACACAGCTTGACATGAGGTTTCAAAACAGTGAAAAGCAGCAAGCCAGCTGCAGTAGATTTTTTGCTTTAGGTGAATTGCCCGCATAACGACGGATATTATACTCCAAAGCGTATATTCACTGTTTCAACATATAAGAAATAACACTAATCAGTTACGCTAATCAATGAGAAAACAAGACTTTCATATATTTCATATCTAATAATATATATCTGATTATCAGTAATATCATACAGAACAAACGGACTTATAAGTTTTATCGTGATAAATTGATAAGAGTATTAATTAGATATAAAACAAGTTAGCACATTCCTAGAAAATCCAAAGTCACTATACTTACACTGTCCAATCTCTCTATTGATAGTTGACAAGTAAACAAACACAAAGAAGAAAGCATTAGATACATATGACAAAGTAACATCCACAAAGAGGTAGCAATGCATTAATTAACAAATGCATCACTTTCAATCCATTACTTAATTTCAATCTTGTACAACATTTATAAATAAATAAAGAATTACCACAAAAATTGGAGGAGAAGATGAGATGAGAGAATAATACGTATAACGAAACCCTAACAATGATATTAAGAACAACAATCAATAGCAGTATCAAGCAACAATAGACAAGATGACACAGAGACGCCGCACGTCGGTTGACCATGCGTGAAATGGGTTAATGAAATACTCGTATAATTTCTACATAACTTTGAAAATTTTGGAAAATCAGAAAAAATTCAAACAGATAAAAAAAAGCAAGATTAAAACAAAGCCTAAATTAATGGAATATAAGATAATTAAAACAAATAAGAATACAAAGACAGAAAAATTATTTGGGTGCTAAGAACGACTGAAAGATAAGGAAAAGATTAAAACATTTTTTGCAAGCATTAATAAGAAAAATAAAAAATTGAACCAATTTGAAGATAAAAAACGAAATTCAAATCAAATTGAAAAAAAAAAGAGAAAAGTGAAATAAATTGAACCCTTGATAAAAAAACCTAGATTAAAAGACATTCGAGAAACAAAAACTTAATATTAATGAGTGGTGGCTAGTTTACCGACCGATTAATCGATCGGTAATACCGACCGAACTGAAATTGGTCGGTAAATCCCTTTTTCCCTCCAAAAAATGGTCGGAAGTAAATGGTCGGTAATTGGTCGGTAAACCCTTACCCACCGAATTTCGGTCTGTAATATTTGGATTARCGACGATTGTGATTCCGACATCGCTTACCGACCGAAAATCGGTCGGTAAGTGTGGTCGGCCGAAGCTAATTTTCTTGTTGTGTTTGCATTTGCTTTACGTTAGTTYTACACTAATTTTGGCTTGGCCTGTGCTTCCTAACTACGACCTCAGTGAGATCCCTTTCCGGACTTGAGGATTCATCCTGGCTCAGACGAGTTTGCTGAGCTTGACCCTCCAACTGCTAGACACGCTCAGAACTCGATGCCCCCTGGAGCTGGTCAGGTAGGGAATACTTTACTTGCTTGATTCTGTCTTTTCATGCCAGTATTCACTCATGTGCTGACTTGCTTGTCTTGCAAAATAGATAACTTGCGCAAGCATCATGAGGCTGCTAGTAGTAATAGATGCCTGGATACACTCCTACTTTCAGCTAAGAGACTCGYTAAGTGCACCAAATCTCGTAATTTRGATTCTTTGCAGGGTTAGGAACCCGTTTTTTGACTTGAAAATCCTTTTGTAGGTTCGTCAAGGCGACGAGGAGGATGCTGTCGTCGACGGTGARGCACAGATGAGACCGGTCTCTAACCGGGGTAGAGCTTCYACCTCGTCGCGCATGAGGTGCGCAGGCTGTGCTTCGACTTCCTGTTCTCAGCCCGGACCTTCGACTCAGTTTACAGTACTATGGACCCCTTCTGTAGTTTTTCCCTAATGAGTTGTTGGACAGTCTGCCTTGCAGGTGCTATCGTCACTCGGCTTTTCGAGGTGTTGCGAGCAGTAGATGRACCTGTCACCTATAGGGAAGAGGGGTAACCCTAGCTTTGCATTTGTTGATTTTAGTACTTAGCTTAGACCTACTTAGYCTTATTTSTTGACGTTTGCTTAACTTTACTTGACCTGACTCAACTCTAGCTTAGACTCGAGTGTTTGTGTAAATATGACTAGACTTGTGTARGACTCTAGACACAGCTCATTTTGTAATGCTAAGCTTTGGTTACAACTTGCAAAAGCCAACTTGCTAACTATATGCAATGCAAGTATTTAAACTTCTAAGATGACGTCGATCGTCTGGTATTGTTGTGTATGTTGCGTGGCGTTGTTGAGACGAATGTCGGCTTGTGCCTCCTTGAAAAATCAAGGAAGGACCTAGGTTAAACCAAGAACTGCGTGCCAAAGTACATGGGAGTAGGTAAAGGGAGCAAAATCAGCAAAAATAAGCCCAAACTGGGCGTAATAGTGCCCAGGCTGGGCGTAATTACACCTAAAATCGAGCTGATTTTGCTCAAATTTCGATTTAAGGCAAGTTTTTTCAACCTAATTGCTTATAAATAGGGGTTTAGCAACGCCCAATCATTTCATTACAGCCTCCTTAGTGCTTAAGAACCTCTCTTATATTGCTTTATACTTCATTTAATTCATTACATCGAGGAATTTGCAACAAAACAAATGGAGTGAGACTTTGCTAATGTTTTGAATGATGTGCTTCGAAACTTAGATGCCCGTGAAAGCGAGGACCTTACAAGGCTGAATTGTGATGTTCTCTTGACTTTAAGGTATGTAAGTCTCGATACAAACCTTCTATATGCTACTATAAGCCTGTGGGACCCACTGATGTATTGCTTTCGTCTTCGGGACAAGGAAATTGTTCCTTTGCCTGAGGAACTTGGTGCTATTATTGTCTGGCATGTTGTAAGTCTCCCTTGTATCCCTAATATTGCTGATCGCTTTGTTGACGAATATCAGCGATACTTGAGACTTAGTCCAACTATTTCACGACGCATAGTGCATGGTCGGGAAATTGAATTGCTTGCCTTTATTGATTATCTTGCTAGTGATGCCTCTTGCCATAGAGTTTACCGTAGACGTGCATTTATGATCTGCTTGTTTGCGCGTTTCTTGTTTGTCCATGGCAAGCCGAATGTTGGTCATGATAGCATCATTTCTATTGTTGAGCAATGCGAGGCTAGCCATACTCCTATGCCGTTGGGCACGGGGGAGTTATTCATGATGCTTGACCGTCTTAAAAAGGATGCCATGCGCCCTTGTCTGGATGCCCCATTTTGCTACAGGTACGATATTTTCGCCTGAATATTTGCAAAATAGTGTATTTATACAAATATTATTGCTTGTTTATTGATGTGATGACTAAATATTGCACTTACTGCTGTTTCTTGACAGATTTGGTTGATGGAGAGTTGGAACCTAGTTGAGGCGCCCCAAATCCTATGAATTATTCTACTAAGGGATTCTTTTCCCGTAAGAGGGTCCAAGTCAACAAATATCAGCATGAGCGGATTCTTATCCTTATTGACCGTGGCATTCTCGTGCGGTGGACTGTCCCTTGGTGGGGTATTAGGAGTATGGTGCATACTCGCTTGTCTTCATATGTGCGCATGGCTAGCTTGACTACGTTGACCTTTTATTTCCCTTCAAGGGTGATAAGGCAATTCGAGAAAGTTCAGCTTATTCCCGCTGTTGACAGAATTCATCCTATGGACTAGCACATGGATTCGCGCAATGCAATAAAGTGGGAGAAATACTGGGAATCCCATTCTACACTTGAGGTGACCCCACTTGCTCATTACCATGTCTGGATGAATGCCACTTATGTGATGAGGTGTGCTGAGGCAAGACGTGCGGAGCAGAAGGACCATATCAAGAGTAAGAGACTGGACTGTGACTCTACTGAGACCCCTGCTACTAAGTCTAGAGCTATTTCTACTAAGGACAGACTTGGTCCTAAGAAGGTGCCAGTTTGGAATAGGCTTGAAAGATTTCATCCTTTGAGGATTGACTTAAATGTTGCTGAAAGAAGGCTTGGGCCTAAAGAGGTGCTTGAAGGTGATGCTAAAGGAAAAGGGAAGGCTGCTGTGGAAGATAGACCTAAGAGACGCAAATGGGTGAGCAAGCCAAAATGATGATGCCAAGGAGCAAGAAGAGGAGAGGAAGGAGTGATTGCTTTTTTCAACAACTCTTGTTTAATTTAATGTTTGTTTTATTTATGAGTTAATAAAGTGATTGGCATGTGAGCCACTTTTGCATGTAATAAGCGAACTTTGGAGCTTGAAGTTTCTTTTTGTATCGTAGTCGCTCAAATTTAATTACAAGTAGTAATAAATTACAATCTTGCATTGCTTTTTATATATTGTTTTTACTCTAAGCATGTTGAAGAAAACTTCGTCCAATTGCCGTTTGACCGTTGTTCACTTGCTAATCCCAAAACTAGTACGACACTTGTTATTGTGGTCGAGCCCCAGGGTGAGGCTGCCTACATATCCATAAGGAATAAGGCCATCCGTAGTTCTTATGCATGGTGCTATTTTGTTGCTGAGACGCGGTGCATGTGTATGCCTTAGACATAGTTGAGCTGGTCTAAGTTGGTGAGGCTGTAGAAATTATCACCATTTGTGTCCATTAGTTGAACTGCCCCTTTTGGTAAGATCTTTTTGACAATGTAAGGACCTGCCTAATTAGGACGAAACTTGCCTCGAGGATCTAGGACTGTTTTGAAGTGCTTTAAGAACCAAATCACCTTCTTTGATGCCTCGTGATTTGACCCATTGATTGAAGTACCGTTGACCCTTTTTGGTATGCTTGCACATGATGCAAGCTGCTAGCCGTTTTTCGTCGAGCAAAGCTAACTCGTCGAATCTCGCCCTTACCCATTCTGCTTCTGGGAGTTTGCTTTCTAGGACAATGCGTAGAGATGGGATCTCTAGTTCTACTGGTTGAACAGCTTCGGCACCATAGACTAGTGAAAACGGAGTAGCTCCCATTGAAGTGCGAATAGAGGTCCTGTAACCCCATAGAGCGAAGTGTAGCTTTTGCGGCCAATCTCGATAATTCTCCGTCATCTTAGAGATAATCATCTTGAGATTTTTGTTAGCCGCTTCGACTGCCCCATTCGCTTGTGGCCTGTATGATGATGACTTGTGGTGCTGAATCTTATATTTGGCAATCAGATCCGCACACTTTACTTGAAAGTGGGTGCTATTGTCACTAATGATTTCGTGAGGGACCCCTTAGCAACAATTGACGTTATTTTTTAGGAATGTTTCCACTTGCTTAACCCGGAGTTTAGCATATGACACTGCTTTGACCCACTTTGTGAAGTAATCTATGGCCACGAGTATGAATTCATGACCTCCCTGCCCGGGTGGCGTAATCTTCCCTATTATGTCTATTCCCAATGTAAAGAAAGGCTACGGAGAAACAAATGTGGATAGAAGAGACGAAGGAACATGTTGTGCATTGGAGTATTTTTGGCAGGTGTCGTATGTACGGACGTGTTGTGCGCAATCCTTTTCAATGATTGTCCAGTAATACCCTAACTTGATGATTTTGGAGACTAGGAGTTTGCTATTCATGTGGGTGCCAAAAATTCTGTCGTGAACGTGCTCCATGATCATTTTGCTTACTTGTTGAGTGATGCAAAGTAGGTGAGACCATTGTAATGGCGCTTGTAGAGTTCTCCGCCTTGAAGTAGGTACTGAGATGCAAGACCTCTCGGAGCCCTTTGTTGCTTTTTTGTTGCACTAGAAGGTATTCGCCAGTTTCTAGGTAGTATTTGATGTCTTTGTACCATGGCTTTTCCGGATCTAGGTTGGGCACCTCATTTGTTTCGTCTAAAGTGCAGACGTAGGCTGGTTCTTGTCTTCGTTCAGTAACTAAGGGCATTTAAGTCACTGAACTTGGAATTCGCACCATGGATGCGAGCTTTGCTAGTGCATCTGCGAATTGATAGTCTTCGCGTCGTAGGTAGGTGTATTCGACTTCGTCTACCTAGGATACATTATTCTCAAGATAGGACTGATACGGAGCAAAACTTTCACTTCGTACCTTTCTTCGGCCTAAAATCTGGTTTATGATGAGTGAGGAATCACCATAGACTCGTAATCTCTTAACGTTAAGTGCAACGGCGACTTGCAATCCCAGAATACATGCTTCGTACTCTGCAGCATTGTTAGTAACGTCGAAG
>SNQN01003625.1:46027-59363 GCA_008642245.1 Bassia scoparia | reverse complement strand
CACGTTCTGAATCCAGTAACCAGTTCTAGTTCGGACATGGTACGAATCAGATACGTAACCCAATTTGCCCGCATATAGCGGCCCTACTCAGTCTCATTGCAATTCCATTCATCACGTATTGAATTCACATAACTACATTTAGCACCTTAGAAGCGTACTAACCCTAAAGATTACTACGAAAGTGGGTTTCTATTATGCATAAGAGACTACCTAACCTAGAAATTTGACCACTGCGTTAATCAAATTTAAAACGGTGCCTAAAAACCGGTTGTCCATAATTAATTGATTTAAAGTAATTCACATGATTCCGTCTTTATTTAGCAAAATATATACAAGTGATGTACAACATGATAATGCGAAATATATGAAATTCAAACATAATATAAAAACCATCTTTCCCTGAATCTGCAAACAAAACAAATTAGTTCGTTAATAAAACGTGCGAAATGAACCTTCCGCGTGGATTGCTATACAGGACAAGAAATCGTACTATTTGACAAGTGATAATAATAATGACATGAATAAAAAAGAACGAAAACAACGAAAAACGTTAACTACTCCTACATATTTACATGAAATAATTAAGTAGTGAGTTTCTACATTTTTTGTTAATTAAATCGAAACTCATAATAATTATTAATTAGATTGAGGACAATGGAAATGAGTGTGTTTAGTGGCGAGTAATCTCAGAAGTAAACCTTGCTATCGCTCGTTGGATCAAACAGAATTGATGCAGAAACTCAAGAACTAGTGTTTAGAGTGTATGAGAGTGTGAGAGTATGAATACGCAAGTTAGGACGGCAACGTGTGAAAGACGTGTCTGTCGAAAGAGCAAAGGCACGTATTTATAGGCACGAGAGGAAAAATAGAGCGTATATACGCAGAGGGAACTGCGTATATACGCTCAAAGGAGCAATATATACGCAGGGGACATGCGTATATACGCAGGACATGCGTATATACGCAGGGGACCTGCGTATTAATACGCAGCTCTGCGTATATACGCTCCTATACGCTGCCTAGGAGCGTATATACGAGGCTCTGGTTAGGCTTCGCCCGCCTTGAGGGCGTGACTCAGCTTCAGTGTCCATGGAATTGAGCCATGGAATCCGCATGTGAATGCGTTGGGGTGTGTTGTCGAATTGAGGGGATCCCACCGTGCCTATATAGGTTATTCACGGACGCCCGAAACATTGTTCCAAACTAGTGGCCCCACAAATAGGTCCAGTAGCCAAAGTTGGGTCGGGGGGACATGGTACGGATTGAATCAGTAACCCAATCCGCCCGCACTGTAGCGGCTCTACTCGTTCTCATTGTAGTTCGAGTCATAACAATTGACATTCAAGAAAACTTATCGATTTGACTTTGAAAGCGCACTAATTACTAGGTTGCTATTATGTACAAACCAAGACTTCTACAATGGACAAGGAGATCATTTGATTTAGTCAATATAATAAGTCCTAAGAAAACGGTCGTCCATGATTATCTGACATTAATGTGACAAGCAATTGAATTCGGTCTTGTTTAAGCAATATATACAAGTGTGACAAAAAAAAAGTACAAACGAGACATGAAGACAAAGGTTAGTAAAGCATAATATACATGTATATTCCTTCTCACCTTGTCTCTGCGAATAAGCAAATTGTTAAAGTAAAAACTAAAAGGTCTTGCTTGAATTGCTAATCAAGACAAATAAACACGTAGTATTGACAATAACATAATGGCATAATAATGAATGTGATAAGATGATGATAATAATAATAAGTGTTAATGAAAACGAATGTAAAACGTGAGTGACAATCCTACATATTTACATGAATAATTAAAAGGTGGGTTTCTACATGTTGTTAATTGAATTTAAAAACTCATAATAAGTTAACAAATAGAGAGACAAAAGGAATTAAAAAAAAAGTGAAATATTTTTTGGTGAGTAATCTCAAATTATACCTTGATTTCTCTCGAATCGATTCGAAAAGAGGCGCGAGACTCGAATTTCAATGATAGTAAGTGAGATTCTGTTCAATTCGTTTTGATGATATAGTTTAGTACAATCTATAAATCCATAATTAGTTCAACTCATTCAATTCGAATTTGGTTGATTTCAATTGAGTTTCAATTCAGTTTGGTTTGTTTATGTTGGTTCGGTGAATTCAGTTGAAGTTGGAATTGGGATGGTTCGGTTTGTGGGTAGTGTTTCAAGTTAGCTCAATTATTGAACAAACCAGATCAAATATGATATCGATTTCGTTTCAGTTTCAATTCATTAGTAGATTAGTTCAATCCAGTTTTGATGATATTAGTTTAGTACAATCTATAAACATAATTCAGTTTCAAACCAATTCAATTCGAATTTGTGATAATCGATTTGAGTTCCAATTCCGTGTGTTTGGTTGAAACATTGGTTTCAATCCGTTTGGTTTGTTTATGTATTCGTTCAATTCAGTTGAGTTGAAATTGGATTGATACGAGTTTGGTTATAGCGCTTTTCAAGATAGCTCACCTTATTGAACCAAGATCCAGATGCAATTGATTTATAGTATTTAGTTACAATATTTTCCATTTGTCTAAATCGCTTCGTTGTTTACGATATTGTACAATCATGATTTATAGACGATGAGAATATAAAAGTGAACTCACATTAACCTTCTATGGATGTCCGTTAAGTTTGTATGATCACATGACATCAAATTCGACCTAGAAGAAAATCAATCTAAGTTAATTAATAATTCAAAAAATCAAGTTAATAATAGATCATAATATGTTACACAATCACTTCATCTAAATCAATTAGATAATTACCAATATACAACAATAATATGTTATATATTAGATATTACGTATTCTTCAACTGATAAATTGATCATAATTAATATATCATAACATAAACTGCATTTATTTTTTGATAAAATAACTCATTGAATTATTTCAACGTTTATCTTTTAGGGTGTAATTTATGAACTTTTAATTTCATTGTAGAAGTATATAAATATTAAATAACATTATAATATTGATTAATCAAATATAGTGCATATTTGAAATAAATATTTGCCATAAATTTTAAAAATACAAAAGAAAACAAGTTTACTTTTACACTGAAGAAGTTTATTTAGAAATCAAAAAGTCATTAATATCCATATTATTTTGAAAAAAGAGAGAGAGGTATCATAGGGTCATTATCTATAATAAATAAGAGACTACAGTAGTAATTGTTAGTTGGTTCACTCAACCCAATACGATGCTATCTGGTCCAATATTGGCAAAAAATACTGTAAATTCAGACACATCGTGGATTTCGTGTAAGTACATTTATGAATCTGAATACGATTAATAACGCAATAAGTCCATACTCATAACAACATCACGAATTAGAACTACAAGCCAAGGCCGTTAATCTATATATTACTCAAGTTGAGCTTTGTTAAAAAGGACCCCCATAAGCACAAGTATATAATCAAAAACCCTAAACTCACTACCCATGCTGTTCCGTACTACATTCTACGAGCACCTCTCTCTCCATCCCATTTCTTTCTTCGTTTGCTGAGCGTTTTAATACTTTTTCATCTTCATTCCATTTTTTATATCTTTCTCTCCTTATGCGGGTTTTGAAAATAAATTTAGCTTAATAAATATAATACAGACATATAATGATTATTAATCCTCCGTTGAAGATTTCTCGACTTTTAATCAGTGAGCTACTAATATCTGCTCCACTCTGCCTGAGCCTCACTCTCCACGTTCATAGCCAGGTTATTATGTTTTGTCTTTTGAAACTCCCAATCTAATTTTTCGAATGACGAAGTTTGCAGTGTTTATTATAGTGTCTAGTATGTATTTCGATGGTGTAGATAGTTTGTCAATGTATGCTCGATATTATCTTCCCTCCTCTATATGAGAAACCGATGTATACTAGTGATGTAAGGGTCCTCCTCTAGGAGGATTAACTTAGGAGACTGAAATAATTTGTGAATATTTTTTGCGAGTATTTATTCCTAGTAATTTTTTACTTGCTGTAAAATCCTACGATATATTTTGCAGTAATCGTATGATTTGAGGTAAAATTTATATAAGTGAACAATTATGAGTTCAATCATGAAATTGTTAAATATATAAATAATATAATCATAGCGAAGTTAGAAAAATATTCTAGAAATTAAATTGTAATCTGAGTATGACACTGTTCGAGAACTCAAAAGAATTAAGTTGAAAAAAGAGAATAAGAGTGTGTGTAATGAAAAATATGGAAAAATGAGAATCACCAGTGTAAATTATATACTATTTAGTAATTATATTCCGATACCGATTAGATATATAATAACTGATTCCTGTAGTAATAAAAATAGATTAAGATTCGAGATATCTAAAGTGCGGTGAAATATTTCTATTTGTTCGCTGCTGTTATTGACCTTTTTCTGCCCAACTCCATTTGACTAATTTCAATGTTGAATACTTGCTCTACATAACTTTTGCTCAGATATTTGTACGCGAGAAGTACATTTGTTTGTGTCCGCGCTTTTCGTCCGCAATATCTCTTCGTATACTGTATTATCCCGGTGCAAACCACTTTAGGATTCACGAAAATTAGCTGTGCTCTAATTTACTGCATTACTCAAATATAGTATAACAATTCGCATTGTTTTCTAAGAGGTATTACATACTATTAGTTATATTCGCTGTTTCTACATGAATAGCTTTCCCAATTACAACCAACTTGACCGAGTCTGGGAGAGACGTAAGTCTCGTAAGACGGAAAGTCAAAGATCGATTCGGGACCGGAGAGCAACTCAAGACGTTCTGCGACCCTGAGTTACCCTTTTTCCCGGGTAGTATATTGTGTAAGCATGTAATAATTGATATATTAATCTATTTGTGTTCTGCATTATCTTTGTATAATGCTATTTCTACAATGTGAGAATTGAGTTTGTCTAGTATTCATTGTTTGTTGCCCATGAATTGTTAAGAATTAGGGGACTTTTTGGGACCGTGATCGATGAAGATGCCTTCATTGGTCTCTGTAACAAAATAAAATCTATGGAATTGTTTTTGTTATTGATTTGAGAGCCCATTTAGTTTATCATAAATACACGCCTTTTTCTATCTTCATCCGTTAATTTTTGTCTTTTCATCCATTCTACATTTAGCTTAATGTATATTACTCTATATATATTTACTCTGGGTTTTGGTTTGTCATTGATAGGTCAAAGGAGGAAGGTCCCTATGAAGATGGAGAACAGATTGTACAACCAGGACAAACTTACCTCAGGGCAAGAATGATACTGTAGTCATTCGAGAGGAAAGATGAACAATGGTATAATGTTCTAAACCCTAAATTACACTTTTGATGTACTGATATCAAATTTAACTTACTGATTGAAGTTTTTAAATGTGATATTTTCAGAATGATTCATACTTCGATCAGGCCCTCAAGCCTAAATAGACCAGATCCGAGTATAGTGTTTTCTGTTGTATCATTCTTCCATGGCGTTGAGCAAGATGTAATATTCTGTAGCATGAATTATGTCAGAGCCTTATTAGAATTCTAAACCTCATAAAAGTTTGGTCACTTTTTTTGGATCTTTAAACTCAGTGTGTTAATGATATTTTTATTTTACAAAAATAAGATCAAATTGTTTGGATTGATTAGTTCAAACTTGCAGATAACTTGTAAAGTTATCCTTTGTACAAGAAATAAGTCAAAAATTTTTGGATTGATAGTTGCTAATAACAATATTATAAAGTTATATTTAATGCTTTGATAAAAGTTAAAAAGAGTTCCTTTATATCTCATATGTTTGTTATGTTATGAGCAACTTTTCCTTTAAATTGATTCATCAAATGTTATAAGTATAACAATGGAAATATATATTTGTCATATCGAGCCAACTCATCTTATCATCTTTTATGTGTACCCATGAGTCATAAACAAATTACCCAAGTTAACTTTAACAAGTTACCTCTTACCCATTTGATTCCAAATGTTTATCTTGTACATATTTCATTTTCATTTCAGACTCTAACGGTTCTTAATCATCCTCCCAAAAAAAAAATAAAATAAAATTCGTACATCTCATAATGCATCAGAACGTGGGGCCATTAATTTGGCACCAACGTTTCGGGCGTCCGTGAATAACCTTTATAGGCATGGTGGCGACTCCCTTTACTCGACAACACTACCCCAAYGCACTCACGTGYRGGTTCCGTGGCTCAAGCCCACGCAAAGCACCGATGTAGCACCAAGCCGCGCGCCTGCTATACGCGGGGGTACGGCCCACGTCCTACAAGTTGTATTGAGGAGCTCAATGTTCTTGAGGCCACTGCCACCCTGTGCCAAGGGGTGACTTAGTAACTCTCTTAAATTCATCAGGGGTATTCTTACTGAAAATGATGTGTGCGTGATTTATTGTAGTTGACCAGCTCATCCGAGATAGTGCAGAAATCTTTAATTGTATCCTTGACAAGAGTTGTACCTTCCTTAGTAACTTTAAAGCAAAAGATAGCATCATCCACAAAGAACAAGTGACTGATAATGTCACCATATTTGCTTAACTTGAGGCCTTGAAGATGTTTTRTCCTCTGGAGGAGGATAAATCTCCTGGATAAAAAATCCATACACAACAGGAACTGTTAAGGGGAAAGGGGATCTCCTTGCCTTGAACCAGGGAGTAGGGCTGCCATTGATTAGGATAGAATACGACAAAGTTTAAAAGCATTGAGAAATCCATTGCACCCACTTATTAGGGAACTTAAGATACTTAAGAATGTCCCTCATGAATCCCCATGAGATTCTATCATACGCTTTGTTTAGATCAACCTTGAGGATAGCCTCATAATTTCTTCTGTTGTTCTTTCTTTTGAGCATGCCAACTAGTTCATGTGTAATGATACAGTTGTTAGACATTAACCTTCCCTGAACAAATGCATTCTAAAATTCACTAATAATGTCTTTCATGATTGGCTTTAGTCTTCTAAGCAAGGCTTTAAACAGGACTCTATAGACAGTGTTGCACAGACTAATAGGCCTAAAATCAGTCACCTTCTTTGGCTGGTCAGTCTTGGGGATAAAAACAATGTAATATTTGTTCATCTCAATGTACGGGCGCCGGGGCGTCACCGGGTCGGACTGGGTCCGGTCCCTCTACTTCGGGGGGTACAATTTAAGGGCGGTTTGGTTTGTTTTTTAGAATTGAATTCTTGCTTTTGCATATTGTGAGTATGCCTGGAGTTGTGTGTTTATACCCGAAATGAGTAAAGGAAGTCGCCACCGCACTTCTTTTGGGAATCTGTGGAACCCGTTTTAAGCCTTGCCTATAATTTCATAAAGTAAGACGAAGGACTCCATGTCTGGTAGTGCACCAAATGTCTGGATTAGGGGACAAGGGTAAGGGTGAAGTAGTGCACAACACCCCCCCCCCACATTTTGCGGCCTCTACTCAGTTATTGGGAGTTCGTTGTCCGAAAGACAACAACAAATAGTTTTCCGTTTTAAACCCTAAGCATGCAAAATTACTAGGCGGGTTGTTTTACAGAATACTATGCAAATAGTGTTTAGTTTGTTGTGGCATGTGTTGTTAATTCCGTATTACAGGAGCCTAATGCCGGTTGTCATAGTTATCTTATTAGGCGTGAAACACGAAATTTGCAGGTCTTTGTTAAAGCATATTATAGTTGTGAGACAAGCATGCAAGCACTCATACGAGGAATTGAAAATTATGCCTTAAGGTTGCTTTTAATTTGAATTGTCGAATTGTTTGTTAATCAGTATTGTAGACCGTGGGGCCCCCCTTGGGGCTTGGGCCTACATCGATGTGTAGTKGTGTTGTGGGCTTGAGCCACAGAACTCGCACATGAGTGCGTTGGGGGAGTGTTGTTGAGTAAGAGGATCGCCACCGTGCCTATAAAGGTTAATCACGGACGCCCGAAACGTTGGTGCCAGAACAAAGGTCTCACAGTCCGATCCAGTAACCAGCTCGTGGGTTTGGGGACATGGTGCAGATTGAATCTTTGACACAATCCGCCCGCATGTAGCGGCCTCTACCCGGTCTCACTGTAATTCCATTCATCATGATTATTGGATACACATATCTTAGCAATTTCAAGCCTTATTAGCGCACTAATCCTAAAGGTTACTAGGTGGGTTACTATTATGCAAACAATGACTTCTACAATGGATAAGGCAATCACTTTGTTGTTAGTCAATATTAACAAGGAGCCTAGAAAACCGGTTGTCCATAATTATCTGACTATAATGTGACAAGCAATTAAATTCCGGTCCTATTTAAAAAAATATCAAATATGATTAAAAATATATATACAAGAAATAATAATAAACAAAAATATATATATATACAAATCCCTACCTTGAATCGCTATCAAGACAAAGGGTCTGTCAGGGTCCTAGCTCTCTCAATTTGACTTGTGTGTTGCGAGGGGGGTGTCTTATTGTTGTTCATTTTTGGCTAGAGACAAATGTATGTATCTATAGAATCCCCCACTTTGGCTGAGTTTGCAGAGAGTAAAATCTCGTAAAACGAAAGCCAAAGTACGCGGTACCTGCAACAAAGCGTTAGTTTTATCTGTACCTACGATTGCATGTTGCTTGCTTGCTTGTCTCTGTTGCTAAACTTTTGCTTACGTTTTCACCAATGGTTCTGATTCAACCAGGGCTTCCGTGCTTCGATCTTTTAGGGATTTCCGCTGTGGTTCTTATTCCATTTGGGGAATTTTGCTAACAGGTTGTCCGCCTCGATACTTCCATTAGGACTTTATGGGGAACAAATGTTAGATTATTAAGACTTACCTTGAATCGCTAACAATGCTAAACAATATGTTAGTATGGACATAAATAATAATAATAAAAACAAATAATATAGTTAATAATGATAATAACAAGAATTAAAAACAAAGATGAAATTAAAGATGACAAACCGAACAAGTGGTTAATAGTCCTACGTATTTACATAAACAATTTAAAAGTGGGTTTCTACATTTTATTAATTGAATTAGAACTCGTAACAATTATTAATCAAGTTAAAAGAATGCGAAATGAAGGTTTTGGGTGAGTAACATCAGAGTTATACTTGATTTCGCTCGTCAATATGATTGAAAAAAACAAGAACTCGTATTTTGTATGTGTTTTGTGGTGAAAAGGGCATGAGCGAGAGTGAAGGAGAATAAGCACGTATAAGGAGCTTGTAATGTGTGAAGTGTTCCCCGAGAGAGGCAAAGGAGGGTATTTTAAGGCACGAAAAAAGCAAAACGAGCGTATATATCGCTAAACGAGCGTATATACGCCTCATAAGAGAGTATTTTCTAATTTTTTATGTATTTTTTGCGTATTTTGATTTTTGTAAATATTGTAAAATTTATAAAAAATTATAGAAAAATCGGAAAAATAATCTAAAAATACTGGTGAACTCAGAAAAATGAGAAGAATGCAATGAAAAGTGGAAATCATGAAAATCACAAGTATAAATTATTTTAAAAAATCCTAAAACTAAATAGAAAATTCTAAAAATAGAAAATAAATTTTGGAAATCACTAGTATAAATTATTTTAAAAAATCCTAAAGTTAAAAAAAATTCCAAAAATAGAAAATAATTAGAATAAATAAAAGAAAATACTGTTTGCCTCTTATTTGACCCTTCCCTCATGATTCCGAGCATGACTTCACATATTTCGAGCTTTTTTACGAGTTTAGCTGCGTCTTTTCAAAATCAAATCGATCACGAAACGTGGTATGTTTCATCATCGATTACTCATTTGGGGAGACACATTTAGGTGTCTACAAGTATTACATGCAAATTACATAGAAAGTTGAATATCTAAACAAGCATGCAAAAGGGGGTTTAGAATTGAGACATTGGCCTCAAACCTAACTCGCAACACGATGTCGAAGACCAATTAAGGACATAGCTTCGGATCCTTAGGAACCTTTGTGGAACCTTTAGAACCCTTGAAAACCTCTTAGATCTATTGCAAAAAAGTGCTTGAATATGCTTTTATGTGTTTGAATTGTGTTTGAAAGTGTTTGAGAGTTTGTGAGAGAGAATGAGAGAGAGAGAGAGAGATAGAGAGAGTCGGACGAGTGAGAGAAAGAAGCTAAGAAGTCGTCCAAAGATCGTGAAATGAATAGAGGGGCTCCCTATTTATAGGCAAGGGTCAAAATTGGCCAAAACAGGCAATTTTTGGGCGCAATTACGCCCAATTGGGCGTAAATGCGCCTAGTATTGCTCTGGATTTCGGCCGATTTTCCTTGCCTCGAATAGTGTGATTGCGATGAAATGATATCGTAATATAATCATACATGATTTTATGTGATTACGGTTCGATATTATTGCGATTGCAATTGCCGCGGATATTATTGCGATATTCGGGATTGCTTTACGTCGAATAGCGAGATTGTAATGAAATAATATCGTAATATAATCGTATAAAATATATACGTGATTTTGTACGATTTTAGTTGATATTCTAGCTTGCAATTGCGGCTGATATTATCACGATGCTCGGGATATTCTGCTTCCTCGGGAAGCGTGTCTCRAGGCAAAAYATCCCGGGATGGCCCGCTTTGCTCGGTTTTGCGTTTTTGCTTAAGAAATTCATAAATATTAAACCGTATATTGAAAAATTATGGAAAAAATATGTAACAATTCCTTGTGAAAATAGGGTGCTGTGCTAAAATTTTGTGAGTTTTGGAATTGTGTTCATAATTTAATTAATTATCGCAAAATTAATTAAATTGCTAAAATCCAAAAATCGTTGAAAATCCTAGAAAAATTCAGAAAAATTCCGAAAAATTCTAGAAAAATGTTTGAAAACAAGTTAAAATTATTTGAAAATTTAAACTTATTTTTTGAGGTGCTAAATAACTGGAATAGGTGTCCGGTGCAAGGGTATCTGCCTTTTTTAAGGTGCTGTCAGGGTCCTAGCTCTCTCGATTTGACTTGTGTGTTGCGAGGGGGGTGTCTTATTATTGTTCATTTTTGGCTAGAGACAAATGTATGTATATAGAATCCCCACTTTGGCTGAGTTTGGCAGAGAGTAAAATCTCGTAAAACGAAAGCCAAAGTACCAGGTACCTGCAAAACAAATGCGTTAGTTTTACCTGTACCTGCGATTGCATGTTGCTTGCTTGCTTGGCTCTGTTGCTAAGACTTTTGCTTACGTTTTCACCAATTTTTCTGATTCAACCGGGGCTCCGTGCTTCGATCTTTTAGGGAATTTCCGCCTGTGGTTCTTATTCCATTGGGGAATTTTTGCTAACAGGTTGTCCGCCTCGATACTTCCATTAGGACTTTATGGGGAACTACTATCTCAATGTCCACTCCGATGCCTCCGTTAGGACTACATGGGGAATTATTGCGGTGTCCATACCAATGCTTCCGTCTGGACTCCTTAAGGGAAGATGAAATGGTGTCCGTATTGATGCTTGCTTCCGTTTGGACTTGGTGCTTGCTTAAACTATTTTATCCCATCTCGGCTAGTCATTCGGGAAGATTAACATACTAGTAACGTAGCGTATAGCCACGATCGCGTATAACGAATGTCTTTTTGCTGGTGCGTGCTCGATCTGCTGTATSCTATCTCGGCTAATTGTCCGGGAGAATTAAATTGGAGGTAACGTCGCGTATAGCCACAATCGCGTATAGCGAATGTCTTTTTGTTGGTGCGTGCTTGATCTGCTGTATCCCATCTCAGCTAGTCGTCGGGGAGAACTTCAAATGGAGGTATCATCGCGTATAGCCACGATTGCGTTTAGCAATGTCTTTTTAAATGTTTGCATTGCGTATACACAATCGAGCTAATGCGTGGCCCTTGCAGTGATGATGCAACTTCGACCGGAGAATGTGCGCTTTGACTTTGAACTACTTTCGATCTTCGCTTGATCGTGGCTATTGTTTGTTGTGACTTTACATTTGCTTACGACTTGTCGTAGCTCTGTAGGTGTATTTTTGTAGCGATTTGATGACTTTTGGGCACATTTGCTTGCTTAGTTTGAGATTATGGCATATGAGGGAATGTATACACCTTCTTGAAATCCTTGTTGTATATAGAATTTGTGAGTGGAATTGTGCATTCCGTTAGCCATGTACGTTCACTGGGGAGAAGAAGTGCTCCTTCTCACCCTTTAGTTGCTTATCTATTGTTCCTATCGCTAGGAAATTGTGCGTTCTGGTCATTGTGCTTGAACCTAGTTCAAATTGTGTTTTCATTGAATACCTTGTAATTTTAAACCATATTTTGCTACAGGTGGAGTGCCACCCATGGAGGCGAGTGGGGAACGCGAGGYCGAGGAGGTTCGCTGCAGCGGTCTAGCTTGCTAAAAGGCGATGCCTTTTCTAGGGACCTCAAAGGCCTATCTGGTACCTTGTGGAGCGTGTGGTGAGGCAACATAGCCTTTTTGAGCCTRCAGTGCCTCAAGATCCTCTAGTCACTATGATGGATGAGGATTTGCTGGTCACCACGCTTTCCAACGATTTGAGTCATGGCAAGGCGGTGGAGTACCATCTCCTACTTGGTGACAAGGGTCCGGAYGCCTATGCGCGTTTCGTTGAGGAGCGACTATCCCCCCGAGTCGGGCTAGTTGTTGAGGTATGAGTCTTGCTTATCCACACCTTTTCTTTGCATTTGCTTTTCGTTAGCTGTGCACTAACTTTGACTTGGTTTGTGCAGCCTAATTACGACCTCGGTGAGACTTTCTTTGCTGACTTGAGGATCCGTCCTGGCTTGGACGATTTYATTGGTCCTGCTCCTYCGGTTGCTAGGCACGCTCAAAACTCGATGCCCCTTGGAGTTGGTCGGGTAGGGAACATTTTACTTGCTTGWTTCTGTCTTTTCATGCCAGTATTCACTCATGTGCTGACTTGCTTGTCTATCGGAATATATGCCTCGGGCAGGCGTCATGAGGCTGCTAGGAGTAATAGATGCTTGGAGACACTCTTACTGCCAGCTTAGAGACTCGGTAAGTGCACCAAATCTCGTAATTCAATGCTTTGCAGGGTCAGGAACCCGTTTTTGACTTGAAAATCCTTTGCAGATTCGTCAGGGCGACGATGAGGATGCTGAAGACGACGGTGATGCACGGATGAGTGTAGGACGTGGGCCGCGCCCTCAGCGTATAGCGGGTGCGCGGCTTGGTACTACATCGAGGTGCTTTGCGTGGGCTTGAGCCACGGAAACCCGCACGTGAGTGCGTTGGGGTAGTGTTGTCGAGTGAGGGGAGTCGCCACCGTGCCTAGAAAGGTTATTCACGGACGCCCGAAACGTTGGTGCCAAAACAATGGCCCCACGTCCAATAAAGTAACCAGTCGTGGGTTCGGGGACATGGTACGAATCAGAT
>SNQN01003625.1:35667-46002 GCA_008642245.1 Bassia scoparia | reverse complement strand
CTGTAACCCAATTCGCCCGCCATGTAGCGGCCTCTATCGGTCTCATTGCAATTCATTCATCACGATTATTGAATGCACAGAATTTCGTTTTTTAGCACCTTAGAAGCGTTCTAACCCTAAAGATACTAAGTGAGTATGTTTCTATTATGCACAAGAGACTACCTAACCTAGAAATTGTGACCAGTTTGTATTAATCATTGTTAAAACGGTGCCTAAAAACAGGTTGTCCATAGTTAATCTGACTTTAAAGTGATTCACATAATTCCGGTCTTTGTTTAACAAAATATTATACAAATATATACACAATGACAATATGAAGTATATGAACTTCGCAATATGTGTACAAACCAATCTACCCTAAATCTGCAAAAAAACAGAGGTTAGTAAAACGAATACGAAGCGAATCTTCCGCCTTGAATCGCTATACAAAGACAAATAAACAATGGTTAGTTCATGATAAAAAACGAGCGCAATGAATCGTTCGCCTTGAATCGCTATCACAAGAATAAGAAATGTTAGTATTGACAGTGATAATGAATAATGAAAACGAAATCAAAGGAACGAAAAGCAAAACAATGAAACGTGGACTCTATGGAAAACCTACATATTTACATGGAACGATTCAAAGTCGGTTTCTACATTGTTTGAATTACATTAAACTCATAATAATGATTATTCAAATTAAAAGAAGTGAGAGAGAGTTATTTGAGTAATCTCAGAATTCAACCTTGTTTTCGCTTGTTAAATCGAATCGAAAGAACGCAAAAGACTCGTGTTTTGTGTATTTGTGGAAAGAGTTTTGTGAATGAGAGTTTTGTGAATGAGAGAATGCTTAGAAGTTGGAAGTCGGAAGTCGTGTGAAATCGTGTCAAACTCGTGTTGAAAACCGTGTGTTCTCGAATGAGCAAGGCACGTATTTATAGGCGCGAAGGAAGAATGGGAGCGTATATACGCTGAGGATGAGCGTATATACGCTCATGGGGAGCGGTATATACGCTCATACTCAGCGTATATACGCTTCTCACAAAGAGCAATGGTGATGGAAAGTTGTATACTCGAATAATACGATGAGGAGCCTATATTACGCTGAGGGCAGCGTATATACGCTGCCCCTCAGCATATATACGCTCCTTTTGCGTATATATTTTTTTCCAAAAAAAAACCTGAAAATATTTTGATCGGATAAATTCTTTGCCATACGTCTCGATTTTCTAAGATTACGGATTATTCTAGACGCTCCTTTCGTAAGAAAGTATGATTCTAGAACATTCCGCGTATTTTCTAATTATTCACGTATTTTCTTGCGTTATTCTGCGTATTTGAACATTTGCAAATTCATAGAAAATCATAGAAAAATCAGAAAATAATTTAAAAATACTGCGGATTCAGAAAAATGTGAGGAACACGATGAAAAACAAAGCACGAGAATCGCCAGCGTAGCTTGTTTGAAAACCTTTGAGATTATGAGAAAACCGAAGAAAATATTTTTGCCTCGTATTTGACCTTTGCTCATGATTTCGAGTGTGACTTAACTTCATATATTTCGAGCTTCATTACGAGTTCAATTGCGTTTTTTCGAGTTGAACTAATTGCGACACGTGGTATCTTCATCATAGATTACTCATTTGGGAGACATTTTCAGGTGTCTACAGAAGCCCCCACTTTGACTGAGTCTGAAGAGACGATAGTCTCGTAAGACGAAAGTCAAAGTATCGATTCGGGACGGAGAGCAACTCAAGACGTTCTGCGACCCTGAGTTACCCTTTTTCGCCGGTACCTGCAAAACAAAGGTTAGTTTTACTGTAGCCGTGTCCCGTGCGGTCTGATTTGCTTGCCATGGAATTTTTGTTGCTGGGCAAACTCCAAACCCGGAAGAGTGCGCGGAACTTCTTGAGCGGGAGAAGATTCGAAAACCCGAGAGATGCTGACGGACTTCTGTAGCGGGAGAAATTTCCAAGACCGGAGATGTGCTGACGGACATTCTGTTGCGGGAGAAGATTCCAAGACCCGAAAGATGTGTTTGCTTGAGATTTCTGTAGCGGGAGAAACCATAAGACCCGAAATATGGTTGTGCTGGATTTCTGTAGGGGAGAAATCATAGACCCGAAGTGTGCATATATGGATTTCTGGTGCGGGAGAAAGTTCCAAAACCCGAAATGTGCAAAGGAGCTGTTGTGTGAAGAAGCCCCACTTTGACTGAGTTGAAGAGACGAAAATCACGTAAGAGCCAGTCAAAGTATTTGATTTGGGACGGAGTAATGCAAGTTCCGTCGGAAGGCGCTCGTTCCTTGGCTTTTCGGGGAAAGTTGCGTGTAGCAACAATCGCGTATAGCGATGAATGCCGTATAGACGTGTGCAGGCAAATTCATGTAAGATGGGCCCTAGCCTCGTGTTGAGGTGTGCAATGGTGCAATGTGATGTGTTTGTGCAATGTACATGCGCAATGTGCAATGTAATGTGCAATGCAATGTGTTTGTGCAGGATGCATATGATGATGTATGTAAATCAATGCGCAATGATGCTTATGAAGTGTTTGCAAGTCTATTCTTAGATCTAATGCATGAAATGACAAGGAAATTGACTAATGGTAAGATGCTTTTGGATTGTGGGATGGAGCCGTCTCAAGCCCCCATTCGAGCAAAGCGATGCTTGTGATTGCAAGTGAGCCCCCCAACCCATGGGGTTTGGGCGTGTAGGAATGGCTTTGTGGTGTTGATGGTTGGTTTGTGGGTGAGCCCCCAGCTGTGATGAGCCTTCGAGGCTGGAGCAAGGTAAGGCAAGTGAAAGTTGTGGGGTCATGGGTTTTGGCTTAGCTTTTTGTGGTGGTAATGGTAAGGAATGAGGGAGTGATTTTGATTTGCCCAAATCAGTAACTTAGCTGAATGCTGCATGAGGAGAGAGGAATGAGGGATGTGATTTTGATTTGCCCAAATCAGTAACTTGAACTGAATGCTGCATGAGGAGAGAACATGGAGGAATGCTGCAATGCGATGCTTTGAGGAGAATGCATGATGAATGCTGCAGAGTGACAGCCTAAGGACGAGTTGAGGAGAGTCCTTTAAGGTGTATGAAAGAATAGGCTAAAGGTTCAAGAAAATCAAGGCTAGAATTTATGACTAAGGTAAGTGAATGGGGAATGATGTGGTTGGCTAGATGATGTAGGTTCAAACTCGAGTCTATGTCGGGTTCTACACTAGGATTTGCGCTTCTGACTTTAAGGGAATCAACTATATGATGGACCTCAGAGTGTTATTGAGTTATTGGGCGAACCTCGAGAAGAGGCTTCCTACGTATCCTTACGGAATCAGACCGTCGTAGTTCTCGTTGATGATTTGGACAATGCCTCGTGTGAGAGGGCTTTTGTGGTTGTAATGTGAGGCTGTGGTTTGAGGGTTGAAAAGGCTTGATGATCTCGAAGTGACCCGTGGTGCGAGCAGTGTGCTTTTTAGACTTTTGCTTTTTTGTTGAATTGGGCTTTGAACTTTGACTTTGCATTGGATTTTGAAATTGATTTGCATTTGTGATAACTGCATTGAACTTTGATTTTTTTTGCTTTTTGCCCATTTATTCTTCTCTTTTTTTTTTCTTCTGAATGTCTTTCCTACGCACCGTTTGATCCAAGGGTTAGGCAGATGTGGGTGATGAAAAGAAAAATAGGCTGAATAATAGTGTTTATGGCTCAAGGGTTGCAAGAGATTTTGATATGATGAAGGAATGGAGGAAGAGGTTGTTTGTGGAGCTATGAAGAAGAAGGCCTCTCTTGGCAATGTCCATTGAATTGTGAGGTCGATCAATTAATTTGATTCCATTAAAGTTAGAAGCACAACTATATGGAGCTAAAGAGGATGAGAAAAAAGAAAACTTTTATTAAAAAAAACAAAAGAATTTATTACATGGAGGCTGATTGCAGAATTTGATCCTAGACCTAATGACATAGACTCGAAATGGAAAAGAAATGATACATAGTCTAGGGAAAGGACTCTCCGACTCGATCCTGAAGCTAAGACTCTAGAAGATCATTCTCTATGTCCACTCCAATGTCGTAGACCTTTGCGAATTGTGGTGAGGCCTCGATACTTGAGATGATCTTTGTATTCTGGCTGGAGGTTAGAAATGAAGGCTTGACCATCTCTTCTTCAGTTGGAGCGGAACTAGGGTGGCAGCAACTCCTCTCCATCTAGTCAGATAGGTAGTGAACGCCTCGTTCTTCCCCTGGTTAAGGATTTCAAGCTCTCGGAAGGATGTTTGGTGTCTGAATGTTACCCTTGTATCTGCCATGAACGCGTGGACGATGTCTTCCCAAGTAGCTATTTCTTTCTCAGGAAGTGAAAAGAACCACTTCTGACATATCGTTCCAAGGAAAAGGGAAAGACCATTGGAAACAAGCAGAGTCAATCCCTTTAAGTGCCATGGTGGTCTTAAATCCTCTTTACATGAATCGAGGGTCGTCAGGTGCTTGAACTTGGGTATGTCTTCGGCTGAGAAATCCTTCGGCAGTTTTGGTTGCAAGGTTGGGTCAAGAGGAGGTTGGTCTTGTGAAGCTAGTGGGAGTCGGTGGCTTTTTTGATTGCCTTTTCAAACAGCTTGTCCAAGGAAGTGCTCGAGGTCAACTCTTGATCTTAGCTTCAAGCTGTTGAACTTGCTCGGCAAGCTTTTGGAGCTTTTCTTGTGGGAGGCCATTTTGTGGTCTAAGGCTGATGGTAATGAAGGTTGGAGGAAGCTAGGTTTGGATTGGGCTGAGGTGTGGTGTTTAGGGCTGATGAATGATGAAGGTTGGAGGAAGGCTAGGTTTGGATTGGCTGAGGGCTCAAACTCTTGGGTCGAGCAAGGGCTTGGAGACGACTTCACCCCTGTTTCAAAAAAATAAACCCTTAGTGAACTTCCTTGGTCATTATTGAATGAATGCAATGCAAATGCATGTCCTAATTCCATGGTCATCTTTCCTAGAATGAATGTATGCATGCAAGGTCCCTTTCGTTTTTGAATTCTTTTTTTTTTTTGAATTTTTTTGTTTTTTTGTTTGTTTTTTTTTTGATATTTTTTTGTGTTTTTTTTTCGAAAGGGCACCAAAACGACATTGGATGTATGATATCACATGTCCTAGGTGGTTAGGTCATGCCTAGTGTCGAGCCTTGTGTTGCTGAATGCAAGGTCAAACCTAATGTTGAGTCTAAAGTCAACGTCTAAGGTCAAAGTCTGTGCCTACCCTAGTAGTCAAGGGTCAAGACCTAAGGCAGAGTCTATGTGGACTCTAATGGTAAGGGTCACAGACCTAGGGTCAAAGTCTGCGTGCACTAAGGTCGAAAGTTTGAAGGACAAACTAAGGTAGAGGCCCAACTAAATTCACTATGGGCTATGAAATGCATGATGTGAACTAAAAGATGACCATGGATCTACATGAAAGTGTTGTTAAGGTCTAGAACTGTACAATGGCTAGGACCATACATGCATATATACAAGACACGTGATGACAAGTAACTATGGTCAGTCTAGGTTAAGTCAGAGAGTTGTACCACGCCTAAGGGCAGAGCGTTGGTCCAGTTTCACCACTTGCAATTAGCGATGTATGGCCAAGATACCCCTTATGCACACGCATCCGTAACACGTGCACACACGGCAATGGGCGGGATAGGACTTCCTTAGCCATGCGATCAATTACCAATGCAGCCAAGGTTAGTATCCCCCCTTATGTGGTCTCGAGCATTAGAACATGCCCATAGTGAGACCAAGGAGCTAAGGCGCGACTTATTCGAAAGGTCACATGCAAAATGCCAAAATCCAATAAACGTGTTGATGGAATTATGAGACTTTCAGTCTGTTCCACTTCACCAACGGTGATTATCCCCAGTGAAGTCGCCAAATTGTAAGGAACGTGGGCCGCGCCTCAGCGTATAGCGGACTGCGCGCGCTTGGTACTACATCGAGTGCTTTGCGTGGGCTTGAGCCATGGAAACCCGCACGTGAGTCGTTGGGTAGTGTTGTCGAGTGAGGGGAGTCGCCACCGTGCCTAGAAAGGTTATTCACGGACGCCCGAAACGTTGGCTGCAAAACATGGCCCCACGTCATCAAGTAACCAGTCGGTGGTTCGGGACATGTACGAATCAGATTTGTAACCCAATTCGCCGCATGTAGCGCCTCTACTCGGTCTCATTGCAATTCCATTCATCCTCCGATTATTGAATGCACAGAACTTACGTTTTTTTAGCACCTTAGAAGCGTTCTAACCCTAAAGATTACTAAGTGAGTATGTTTCTATTATGCACAAGGACTACCTAACCTAGAAATTGTGACCACTTTGTATTAATCATGTTAAAATGGTGCCTAAAAACAGGTTGTCCATAGTTAATCTGACTTTAAAGTGATTCACATAAATTCCGGTCTTTGTTTAACAAAATATATACAAAATTTACAACAATGACAATATGAAGTATATGAACTTCGCAATATGTGTACAAACCAATCTTCCCTTAAATTGCAAACAAAACAGAGGTTAGTAAAACGAATACGAAGCGAATCTTCCGCCTTGAATCGCTATACAAAGACAAATAAAACAATTGTTAGTCATGATAAAAAACGAGCGCAATGAATCGTTCGCCTTGAATCGAGAGAGAAAACCGAAAGAAAATATTTTTGCCTCGTATTTGACCTTTGCCTCATGATTTCGAGTGTGACTTGACTTCATATATTTCGAGCTTCATTACGAGTTCAATTGCGTTTTTTCKAGTTCGAATTAATTGCGACACGTGGTATACTTCATCATTGATTACTCATTTGGGGAGACATTTTCAGGTGTCTACAATGAGACCGGTCCCTAACCAGGGTGGAGCTTCGACTTCCTATTCTCAACCTGGACCCTCGTCTTAGTTTACCGTACCAGGAACCTCTRTTGTAGTTTCTTTCTCTGATGGGCTGTTGGACGGGTTTGCCTTGCAAGTGCTAGCGTCACTCGGTTTTTTGACGTGTCACGAGAAGTAGATGTACCTATCACTTGTAGGGAAGGGGCTGACCCTAGCTTTGCATTTGTTGATTTTAGGACTTAGCTTAGACCTATTTAGACTTATTTGTTGACTTTTGCTTAACTTAACCTGACTTGAATCGACTTCAGCTTAGACTTGAGTGTTTGTGTAAATACGCTTAGACTTGTGTACGACTCTAGACATAGCTTATTTTGTAATGCCGAGCTTTGACTACAATTTGCAAAAGCCAATTTGCTATGTAGATGCAATGCATGTATTTAAACATCTAAGACGACGTCGATCGACTTGTGTTGTTGTGTATGTTACGTTGTGTTGTTGAGGCGAATGTCAGCTCATTCCTCCTTGAAAATGTAGGGAAGGACCTAGGTTGGACCAAGAAATGCGTGCYAAAGTGCATGAGAGCAATTAGAAGGAGCAAAGTCGGCCAAAATCATCTCTAACTGGGCGTAATAGCACCTAGGCTGGGCGTAATTACGCTCAGAATCGAGCCACTTTTGCTCGAATTTCGATTTTAGGCTTGATTGTTCGGCCTAATTGCTTATAAATAGGGGTTTATGCACGCCTTAATTCATTTATTACAACCTCCTTAGTGCTTAAAAACCTCTCTTACATTGAAGAATTTACAATAAACAAATGGAGAGAGACTTTGCTTATGCTTTGAATGATGTGCTTCGAAACTTGGATGCTCGTGAAAGGGAGGACCTTGCAAGGCTGAATAGTGATGTTTTCTTGACTTTAAGGCATGTAAGTCTCGATACAAGCCTTCTTTATGCTGCTATGAGCCTGTGGGACCCACTGATGCATTGTTTTCGTCTTATGGACAAGGAAATTGTTCCTTTTGCCTGAGGAACTCGGTGCTATTATTGCTTGGCCTGTTGTAAGTCTCCCTTGTATCCCTAATACTGGTGATCGTTTTGTTGAGGAATATGAGCGATACTTGAGACTTAGCGAAAAAGGGCCTAACTGCTTCACGATGATAGTGCGTGGTCGGGAAATTGACTTGCTTGCCTTAGCTGAGTATATTGCTATTGATGCTTCTTGTCGTAGAATTTATCGTAGACCCGCAATTATGCTTTACTTGTTTGCGTGCTTCTTTTTTGTTCATGGCAAGCCGAATRTTGGCCATGCTAGCATCATTTCTATTGTTGAGCAATGCGAGGCTAGCCGTACTTCTATGCTGTTGTGCATGGGGGAGTTATTCATGATGCTTGACCGTCTTAAAAAGGATGCGTCTGCGCCCTTGTCTAGATGCCCCATTCTGTTGCAGGTATAATATTTTCGTCTGAATATTTGCAAAATAGCGCCTCTATACAAATATCAATGCTTGTTTATTGATGTGATGACTAAATATTGCACATGTTGCCATTTTTTGATAGATTTGGCTGATGGAGCGTTTGAGCCTAGTTGAGGCGCCCTAGAATCTCGTCAAATATTCTGTTAAGGGATTCTTTTCCTGTAAGAGGGTCCATGCCAACAAATCGCAGCATGAGTGGATTCTTATCCTCGTTGACTGTGACATTCTTGTGCGGTAGATTGTGCCCTGGTGGGGGTATTAGGAGTATGGTGCATACTCGCTTGTCTTTATATGTGCACATGGCTAGCTTGACTGTGTTGACCTTTTATTTCCCTTCAAGGGTGATGAGGCAATTCGGGAAAGTTYAGCTTGTTCCCGCCATTGACACGGTTYATCCTGAGGACAAGCGCTTGCATTCGGGCAATGCAATAGAGTGGGAGAAATATTAGGAATCTCATTCTACACTTGAGGTGACCCCACTTGCTCGAGGTGACCACAAGATTTCTGCTCATTACCGTGTTTGGATGAATGCCACTAATGTGATGGGCCGTGCTGAGGCAAGACTATTGGAAGAGTAAGAGACTGGACTGTGACTCTACTGAGTCCCCTGCTACTAAGTCTGGAGTTGTTTCTGCTAAGGACAGACTTGGTCCTAAGAAGGTGCCAGTTTGGAGTAGGCTTGAAAGACTTCCTCCTTTGAGGATTGACTCAAATGTTGCTGAAAGAAGACTTGGGCCTAAAGAGGTGGTTGGAGGTGATGCTAAAGGAAAAGGGAAGGTTGCTTTGGAAGATAGACCCAAGAGATGCAAATGGGTGAGGAAGCCGAAAGGTGAGAGCTCTGGTGCAAAAAAGGATGACGCCAAGGAGCAAGAAGAGGAGAGGAAGGAGTGATTGCTTTTTTCCACAACTCTTGTTTAATTTAATGTTTGTTTTATTTATGAGTTAATAAAGTGATTGGCATGCGAGCCACTTTTGCATGTAATAAGTGACATTGTAGCTTGAAGTTTCCTTTTGTGTCATAGTTGCTCAAATTTAATTACAAGTGGTAATAAATTACCAACTTGCAWTACTTTTTATATATTGTGTTTACTTTGAGCATGTTGAAGAAAACTTCATCCAATTGCCGCTTGACTGTTGTTCACTTGCTAATCCTAAAACAAGTAGGACACTTTTTATTGTGGCCGAGCCCCAAGGCGAGGCTGCCTACGTATCCCATAAGGAATCAGGCCATCCGTAGTTCTGATGCATGGTGCTATTGTATTGTTGAGACGTGGTGCGCGTGTACACCTTAGACGTAGTACTTCTTGAGCTGGTCTAAGTTGGTGGGGCTGTAGAAATTATCAACATTTGTGTCCATTAGTTGAACTGCCCCTTTTGGTAAGATCTTCTTGACAATGTAGGGACCTGCCCAATTAGCACAAAACTTGCCTCGAGGATCCAACACTGTTTGTGAAGTGCTTTAAGAACCAAATCACCTTGTTTGATGCCTCGTGATTTGACTCGCTGATTGAAGTACCATTCGACCCTCTTTTGGTATGCTTGCACATGATGCAAGGCTGCTAGCCGTTTTTTCGTCGAGCAAAGCTAACTCGTCGGATCTCGCCTTTTCCTATTTTGCTTCTGGGAGCTTGCTTTCTAGGGCAATGCATAGAGACGGGATCTCTAGTTYTACCGGTTGAATAGCTTCGACACCATAGACCAGTGAGAACGGAGTAGCTCCTGTTGAGGTGCAAATAGAGGTCTTGTAACCCCATAGAGCGAAGTGTAGCTTTCACGGCCAATCTCGATAATTCTCCGTCATCTTAGAGATAATTGTTTTTAGATTCTTGTTAGCTGCTTCAACTGCCCCATTGGCTTGTGGCCTGTATGGTGATGACTTGTGGTGCTGAATCTTATATTTGGCAATACGATCTGCACATTCTGCTTGAAAGTAGGAGCCATTGTCACTAAGGATTTCATGAGGCACCCCATAGCGACAAATGATGTTGTTTTCTATGAATTTTGCCACGTGCTTAGCCTGGATCTTAGTATATGACGCTGCTTCGACCCACTTTGTGAAGTAAT
>SNQN01003625.1:0-25278 GCA_008642245.1 Bassia scoparia | reverse complement strand
GTTATGTGCATTTCAATAACTACCTGTGTCATGAATGGAATTGCAACTGAGACCAAGATAGAGGCCCCTACATATGCCGCAGCAATTGCGGTTACAAATGATCTACCATGTCCCGAACCCACGAACTGTTACTGGATCAGAACGTGGGGCCCATTAATTGGCTGACCGTAATCGTCGTCACCCGTTAACAACCTTTATAGCACTCATGTGACTCCCCTTACTCAGACAACCACTACCCAACGCACTCACTCCGGGCTTCCGTGCTCAAAAACCACCAAGCACCCGAATGTCATACCAAGCGCCGACCGACGCTTAATACGAGCATCGGGCGCGGCCCCGTCCCCTTACAACTTTGCCGACTCACGGGATAATCACCGTTAGGTGAGACAACTTGAAAAGTCTCTAATCCATTCATCAGTTTATGATCTTTGTTGCATTTGCATGTACCCGTCGCATAAAGTCACAACTCAGCCACCTGTCTCGATCATGGGCATGTTCATGCTCAGACTACCATAGGAGTGATACTACCTTGGCTAGCATGTGGTTAATTGATCGGATGCCTAAGCAATCCTATCCCGCCCAGCCGTTTGTGCACGTTTACTGACTTTGATAAGGGATTCTTCCATACATCCTAATCTGCAACGTCTGAAAAACTGGGACCAACTCTGCCCTTAGGCTGTTTACCCCAAACCTCGTGACTAACCATAGACCACCATAGTTGACTTAGTCATCACGTGTCTTTATATATTGCATGTATGCGTCTACCATGTAAGTTCTAGACCTAACACAACACTTTCTATATAGTCCCTATGGTCATCTTTTAAGTTCAATCATGCATTTCATACCGTCCCATAGTGACTTTAGTTCGACCTCACCTAGTCTGTGACCATAGTTCACTAGGACTTGGGTCTTCAAACTTTACACCTTAGTCCATACAGACTTTAACCTTAGTCTTGACCCTTGACTACGATGTAGCACAGAACTTGACCTTAGACGTTGACTTTAGACTCACATTAGGATTGACTCTTACCTTCAGCCAACATAGCTCACCTCTAGCTGACCCAACACTCTTTAGGCACATGCATACATACATCCCTATGTCGTTTGACCCTTTCAAAAAAAAAAAAAATTCAAAAAAAATTCAAAAAAAAAAGCAAAAATTCAAAAAAAAAATTCTAAAAAAAACGAAAGGGGACCTTGCATGCATGCATTCATTCTAGGAAAATGACCATGAAATTTAGCACATGCCATTGCATTGCATCCATATGTTCAATAATGACCAAGGAAGTTCACTAAGGGTTTATTTCTTTTTAAACAGGGAGTGAAGTCGTACTCCATAGCCCTCTCGACCCAACAGATTTGCGCCCTAAGCCCAATCCAACCCAACCATCCTCCAACTAGCCCTTAACAACCACAAAAATGGCCTCCGAACCGAAGAAAAGCTCCAAAAGCTTCCGTAGCAAGTCAACAGCTTGAACTAAGCATCAAGGACTTGACCTCGAGCTCTCCTTAGAAAGCTGTTTTGAAAAGGCGATCCACAAAACGCCATTCCCCACCTTTTTACCAAGACTAACCTCCTCTTGACCCCAACCTTGCAACCAAAACTGCCAAAGAATTTCTCAAGCCGAAGATTATACCCAAGTTCAAGCCGACTGACGACCCTCGATTCCACTCATAAAGGATTTTAAGACCACCATGGCACTTAAAGGATGACTCTCCTTGTTCCAATGGTCTTCCCCCTTTTCCTTGAACCGATATTCAAATGTTCTATTCACTTCCTAGAAAGAAAATAGCTACTTGAAGACATCATCACGCATTCATGCAAGATACAAGCGGTAACATTCAGACCCAACATCTTTCCGAGAGCTTGAATCCTTAACTAGGAAGAACGAGGGTTCACTACCTATCTGACTAGATGAGAGGAGTGCTTGCCACCCTAGTCTCCGCTCCTACTGAAGAAGAGATGGTCAAGACCTTCATTCTGCCTCAGCTGGAATACAAAGATCATCTCCAGTATCAGCCTTACCACATTCGCCAAGGTCTACGACATTGGAGGACATAGAAAATCGATGCTCTCAATTCACTATGAGTCAGTTGGAGTCTTAGCCTTTAGGATCGAGTCGAGAGTCCCTTCCCTAGACTAGTATTCATTTCTTTTCCATTTTCGGTCTATTCATTAGGTTTAGGTATCAAATTCTGCAATTAGCTCTATGTAATAAATTCTTTGTTGTTAATAAAAGGTCTTTTTTCTTTAGCCTCCATATAGTTTGTGCTTCTGACTTAATGAATCAAATATAATCGACCTCACACTTCAATGACATTGCCAAAAAGCCTTCTTCATAGTCCACAAAATAACCTCTTCCCTCCTTCCCTTCATCACATCAAATCAAAACACCCTGCAAACCCTTTGAGTCAGAAACACCATCATTCAACCTACTTTCTTTCATCACCCCAATCTACTTAACCCTTTAGACCCAAACGTGCCGTAGGAAAAGCACATGTGCAAGAAAAAAACAGAGAAAATAAAATGGGCAAAAAGAAAAAAATCAAAGTTCAATGCCAGTCATCACAAATGCAATCAATGTCAAAATCCAATGCCAAATCCAACGCTCAAAGCCACAATCAAATAAAAAAAAAGCAAGAGTCTAAAGGCACACTGCACACCGTGGTTCACATTTCCATGATCATCGAGCCTTTTCAACCCCTCAAACCACAGCCTCACATACAACCACAAAAGCCCTCTCACACGATGCATGTCCAAATCATCATCAAGAAACTACCGATCCGGTCTGATCCTAAGAACGTAGAAGCCTCTTCTCCAGGTCCACAGACCAATAACTCAATATACACTCTAAGGTCCACTCTCTCATATAGTTTATTCCCTAAATTAGAAACACAAATTCCTATGTAGAACCGACATAGACTCGAGCTTAACTATATCATCTAGCCAACCACATCAATTCCCCATTTACTTACCCTTAGTCACAAATTTTAGCCTTGTCTTTTTCTTGAACCTTAGCCTATTCTTTCATACACCTTAAGGGCTATCCTCAACTCTTCCTTAGGCCTATATCTCTTGTAGCAATCATCAGCATCCTCCTCAAAAGCATCGCATTGCAGCATTTCCTCCATGTTCTCTCCTATGCAGCACATTCAGCTCAAGTCACCGATTGGCAAATCAAAATCAAATCCCATACCTCATTCTACCATTACACCACAAAAAGCTAAGCCAAGACCCATGACTCCACAAAATTCACTAGCCTACCTACTCCACAACCATTGCCCAACCTCGATCAAGCGGGCTCACCCACTAACCAACCATAAACCAAATTAAGCCATTCCAACACCAAACCCCTGGATGGGGGCTCACTGCATCACAAAGCATCGCCTCTTGCTCGAATGGGGCTGAGACGCGCTCCATCCCGTAATCCAAAGCATCTTTACCATAGTCAATTTCCTTGTCATTTCATGCATAAGATCTAAGAATAGACTTGCATTACGCATATACCCATTGGAAGCACTTCATAAGCATCATCATTGAGCATACAAACATCATCATGCATATGCATTCTGCACAAACACATTACATTGCACATTGCACATTGCACCACCTCCACACAAGCTAGGTCCCATTTACATGCAGTTGCCTTCACACGCCTATACGGTATTCATCGCTATACGCGATTTTGCTACACGCAACATTCTTCCCGAAAAGCCGAGGTCAGCCGTAGGGAAGGGTTTCCTGAGAACGAGGCGTTCCGAAAGATTCATATCATCACTCATAGCCTATACGGCATTCATCGCTATACGCGATTGTTGCTACACAAGCAACATTCTTCCGAAAAGCCAAGTCAGCCGTAGGGAAACTCTACATCATTTTCTTTTCCCGAAAAAGCCAAGTCAGCCATAGGGGAACTTTCCGAAGAATGAGGCGCTTCCGACGAACTTACATTACTTCTTCCCGAAAAGCCACAAGGTCAGCCGTAGGGAGAAAGCAACCCGAGGATCCAGGCGCGTTCCAAGGGCATAAAACCGCATGGGCGCCATGGTAACAGTAAACTAACCTTTGTTTTGCAGGACCGGCGAAAAGGTGACTCAGGGTCGCAGAACGTCTTGAGATGCTCTCCGTCCCGAATCAAAATACTTTAACTTTCGTCTCTTCAGACTCAGTCAAAGTGGGGCTTCTCACACAACAGCTCCTTTACACACTTCGGGTTTTGAACTTTCTCCCGCACCAGAAATTTCCATATATGCACACTTCGGGTCTTTCGATTTCTCCCGCTACAGAAATCCAGCGAAGCATCTTTCGGTCTACGATTTCTCCCCGCTACAGAAATCCAGCACAAGCATCTTTCGGCTACGATTTCTCCCGCTACAAGAAATCCAGCACAACCATCTTTCGGGTCTTATGGTTTCTCCCGCTACAGAAATCTCAAGCAAATACATCTTCGGGTCTTAGAATCTTCTTTCCCGCTACAGAAGTTCCGTCAGCACGTCCTTCGGTCTTGGAAATTTCTCCCCGCTACAGAAGTTCACGTCGCATCTTCGGGTTTCTTGGAAATTTTCACCCGCTACAGAAGTTCCAATGGCAAGCAATCAGACCGCACGGGACACGGTTACAGGTTTAAACTAACCTTTTTTGCAGGCGCGGTACCGGCGAAAAAGGGTGACTCAGCGTCGCAGAAACGTCTTGAGTTGCTCTCCGTCCCGAAATCGATACTTGATTCGTCTTACGAGATTATCGTCTCTTCAGACTCAGTCAAAGTGGGGGCTTCTAGACACCTAAAATTGTCCTGACTAGGCTCAGAACGTTCCTTAACACATCCAGCCCGCTGTGATGATCAAAGGAGGTCTAAACCATTACAGCTTTGTAGGGCACGCAGCCGTGCGTCATGGTGGGGATGGCATCAGTTTAAGAGTTGGTAACTATAGACACCTAAAAATGTCTCCCCAAAAGAGTAATAGTGATGAAACATACCGCGTCTCGCGATTGTTTCGACTCAGAAAAGATGCTTTGAACTCACAAAAGTTGAAAATACGTGAGGTCATACTCGGAACTATTGAGCAAAGGACAACAAAGGAGACAAACAGGGCAAAATATTTCTTTATTTATTTTAATTATTTTCTATTTTTAGGATTTTTTTAAATAATTTATATTGGTGATCTCCATAATTTCTAGTTTCATTGCATTCTTCACATTTTTCTGACTCACCATATTTTTAGATTTTTTTCTGATTTTTCTTATTCTTCTATGATTTTATAAGTTTTTATAGCAGGAAAATACAAAAAAAACAAAAACACAAAAAATACTCCGGAAATACGTGGAACCTTCTAGAACTCCTTGCTTGGAGAGCAAGGTGTCTAGGTGCGTCGAATCAAAGCGAATCACGTTATTTGGAAATAAAATCGGAGGAAATCAAAAAAATACGCGGGGAATATATACGCAGACCTGCGTATATACGCAGTTTATTCCTCCTTTTTCCCCTCGCGCCTATAAATACGTGCCTTGCTCATTCCGAAAACACACACGGTTTTTCAACCCCGTCTATTCTCTCTCTCTCCGCCCTAACTTGCGTATTCTCTCTCTCACTCTCTCAAACACTCTAAATACATTCGTTCTCGAGTTCTAAGCATCGATTCTGATTCGATTCAACAAGCAATAACAAGGTTTATTTCTAGATTACTCACCACTAACATACTCTTTCTCAATCTAATTAATAACTATTACGATTTCGATCTAATAACAAACATGTAGAACTCACTATTTAATTGTTCCATGTAAATATGTAGGATTGTCATTAACGTTTTCAAGTTTTCATTGTTTTTTCGTTCCTTTTTTTTAATTTCATTGTCATTATTATATCACTTGTCAATACTAAGATTCTTATCCTTGTTATAGCGATTCAAGCGGAAGGTTCATTTCGCTCGTCTTTGTGACAAACTAACATTTGTTTTTGTTTGTTCTTATATAGCGATCCAAGGCGAAGATTCGTTTCGCTCTGTTTTTTATTACGAACTAACTTTTTTTTGTTTGCATGATTTAGGGTAAATTGGTTTGTATACATGTTTTGAGTTCATATACTTCGCATTGTCACTGTTGTATCATTTGTATATATTTTGCTAAATAAAGACCGGAAATTATGTGAATCACTTTTAAAAATCAGATTGACTATGGACAACCGGTTTTTAGGCACCGTTTTAACTTGATTAATGCAAAAGTGTCACAATTTCTAGGTTAGGTAGTCTCCTTGTGCATAATAAAAACACACTTTCGTATAATCTTTAGGATTAGTACGCTTCTAGTGCTAAAAACTTAAGTATTGTGCATTCAATAACCGTGATGAATGGAATTGCAATGAGACAAGTAGAGGCCGCTACAATGCGGGCGAATTGGGTTACAGATCTGATTCGTACCATAGTTCCCGAACCCAGAACAGTTACTGGATCAGAACGGGGGCCATTAATTTGGCACCACGTTTCGGCGTCCGTAATAACCTTTATAGGCACACGGTGGCGACTCCCTTACTCGACAAACACTACCCCAACGCACTCACGTGCGGTTCCGTGGTCTAGAAGGACCAATGTTCAAGGATTCTTAATCTGAGTCTGAGTCTAGGGTCGTAGAAGCCAAAATAGCTAGTCCGAGGCAGTGTCCTCCAGCTGTCAAGGATCCTAGTATCCCCCTTTCCCTTGTTAATCAAGTCTCTTCGGAGGCAAACTTATATGTATTCCTCTTTTCCTTCTTATGATTGCTTTAATTCACAACTCGTAAACAAACAAAACAACAATGAGTTAATAAAGGCAATGGAAGAGCACGAAAAGAAAACTTCCATCATCGAGCAAASAAAAAAGGTAGACATCTCCGATAATGACACGCCGCGGGAGATACAGATTGGTCCGACACTAAGTCCGCAAGAAAGGGATGAATTGGTACGGTTGYAGCATTGAAAGAATTTCAGGATGATTTTGCTTGGTCCTATGAAGACATTCCAGAGATTGATCTAGACATCTCACATCAATGAATTCCACTCATAGAGGGGGCTAATCCAGTAAAACAAAAGCTTCGTCGCATGAAACCGAATGTTGCCCTTAATATTCAGCAAGAAGTCATCAAACAACACAATGCAGGCTTCATTAAGGTCGGTAATTACCCTCAATGGATAGCAAATGTGGTTCCAGTACCTAAGAAAGATGGACAGGTTCGAATGTGTGTAGACTTTCGTGACTTAAACAAAGGAAGTCTGAAGGATGACTTCCCTCTACCACACACTGACGTTCTTGTAGACAACACAACAGATCATGCCTTGCTCTCATTCATGGATGGGTATACTTTCCGAAGAAGACATGGAAAAAGACAACCTTCACCACTTCGTGGGGGCTATATTGCTACATTGTGATGCCTTTTGGTCTTAAAAATGCAGGCGCCACATATCAACAAGCTGCCATTGCTCTGCTTCATGACATGATACACAAAGAAGTAGAAGTCTATGTCGACGATATGATCGTCAAGTCAAAAGATAGCGATGGACATACCCTTGCACTAAGGAAGTTCTTCCAGAGACTCCGACAATTCAACATGCATCTCAACCCACAAAGTGCGCATTTGGAGTCACTTCAAGCAAGCTCCTAGATTTTATCATCAACTCTCGAGGCATCGAGGTTGATCCAACAAAGATCAAAGTAATCATGTCACTTAGGCCACCACAAAATGAAAAGGAGATCTGAGGGTTCTTGGGTCTACTCCTGTACATCAGCAGGTTCATATCCAAGCTCACAATGGTCTATGAACCCATCTTCAAGAAACTAAAGAAAGGAATGGGAAGATAGTTGCCAACAAGCTTTCGATGCGATTAAGGAATACCTCACCAATCCTCCTGYGTTAGCTCCTGCTCCCCTAGGCATCCTTTACGGCTCTATCTTAAATCGACGGCAAGGAAAATGCTATCTACTACCTCAGCAAGAAGTTCCTTCCATACGAGGAACGATACTCTGCCCTAGAGAAATTATGCTTGGCTTTAGTGTGGTCATCGCGAAGGCTTTGACATTACTTGCTCAGACATACCGTACACATTTTATGCAAAGGGGATCCTCTGAAATACCTCTTTGAAAAGCCAACTGTCAATGGACGCATGTATAGATGGATGGTTATGCTTGCCGAATTTGACCTTAAGTTCATGCCTCAAAAAGCCATCAAAGGTAGTATTGTCTCCGAGTTCTTAGCAGACTCTCCAGACGAAGTCCTTCCTGAGAGCTTTGACTTTCCAAACGAGGAACTCATGATGACCAAGGAAGACAACTGGTCGTCATACTTAGATGGTGCATCTAATAAAAAGGCATGTGGGCTTGGAGTGTGTACGGGCGCCGGGGCGTTACCGGGCCAGACTGGGTCCAGTCCCTCTACTCTGGGGGTACAATTAGTTGATGACTCAAATTTTGCTAGAATTGAATTCTTGCTTTTGCATAGTTTGAGTATGCCTTAAGTTGTGTGTTTATACTCGAAATGAGTAGAAGMAGTCACCACCGCACTTCTTTTGGGAAGCTGCGGAAACTGTTTTAATCCTTGCCTATAATTGCATAAAGCAAGGCAAAGGACTCCATGTCTGGTAGTGCACCAAAGGTTTGGTTTAGGGGACAAGGGTAAGGGTGAAGTAGTGCACGTCTACTCGGTCATTGCGAGTCTATCGTCAAAAGGACTCCACGTCTAGTGGCCTCTACTCGGTCATTGCGAGTCTATCGTCAAAAAGACAACAACAAACAAATTTCTATTTTGACCCAAAGCATTTAAATTACTATATGGGTTGCTTAACAAAAATAGATGCACATAGGACTAATTTGTTGTTGCGACATGTGTTGTTTAGATCCATATTAAAGGAAGCCTAAAAGCCAATTTGTCCATGAATTAGTCTTATTAGGCGCAAGAACATGCAATTTGCCGCTCTTGTTTAAGATCGACATAAAAGTTGTTGTGATTTGCAAGCATGCAAGCATTTAACAAGAATTAAATTTGTGCCTAAGATTGATTTTATTTCATGTCAAATAGTTATTAATCAATATTACATGCTAAATCGCATAGAAAGTCGAGTTTCAAACAAGCATGCAAAAGAGTGTTTAGAGATTGAGACATTGGCCTTAAACTTACCTTGCAACACGGTGCTAGTGAATGAGAATGATGCTWGGGACACTCGCAAGCTCGTATGAACACGAACTAACCCAAATCAAAGTCGAAATAAACCAAGAACCTAAAATCGAACCAAGAACTTAAGATCAACCCGAGATCTCATATGAGTGCATGAATGGATGCGTGATTGTGTTTTGAAATGTGTTTGATGTGTTTGAGAATGCTTTTGATTGTGTTTTGGAATTCTTTTGAATTTTGAATGCTTTTGAATTTTGAAYGCAAAAGAGTGAGAGCTTTGATGTGTTTTAGAGAGAGAAGAAGAATAGAAAACTGCAGAGAGAGAGAGTTTGAGAAGTGCCAATGAGGCGTGCCTCCGTAAATGAGGACCCGAGGCCTCGTATTTATAGGCAAAGTGTAAAAAGGAAAGGATATGGGCGTAGTTGCGCCCAAAATACCAAAAACCTGGGCGCAATTATGCCCAACACTCCTTCCTGTTTTTTGTTGATTTGAGTTGCCTTATTTAGCAGATCGCGTATAATATAAAATCAGAATAAAATATCATTTGATTTTATTTGATTACRAAATTTTAACACAAAAATCACTGATTTCTTTGGGGAGATATTCCTGTGGGACCCACACTCGGATGCAGTCCYGAGGCTCCCGAAATGAGCCGTTTTGCTCGGGTGCATGTTTTTGCTTTGAAAATTCATAACTAATTTTCCACAACTACAAAAATTATGGAAAAAATATGAATAAAATTCCGTGTAAAAAATAGTGTGTTTTGTTAAAATTTCCATGAATTTTGGAATTGCTTTCATCATTTAATTAATTATCACAAAATTATTTAAATTGTTGAAAATTCCGAAAATTTCCGAAAATGCTTAGAAAAATTCAGAAAAATTCCAAAGAATTCTTTAAATTTTTTAAAAAATAAGTGAAAATTATTTTGAAATTAAAACTTACTTTTAAGTTTGTGTACAGAAACGTGCTCGGTGTATTGAAAACTTTCCTTTTTAGGGTCTGTTAGGGCCCTAGTTCTCTCTTAATTCAGCTTCTGTGTTGCAAGGGGTGTCTCATCATCGACCGTCTTGGGCTAGGGACAAATTTAGGTATCTACARAAGCCCCCACTTTGGTTGAATTTGTAGAGACGAAAGTCTCATAAAACGAAAGCCAAAGTACCTAGTGCCTGCAAAACAAATGTGTTAGTTTTACCTGCACYGGCGGTTGCTGTTGTTTGCTGCTTGCCTATTAGTCCTTGTGTTGATGTTGCTTTCATCTCCATTAGTGCTCACTAGGGATTTTTGTGCTCGTGCCTTTGCTCTTGTTTGCTTCTATCCCTTTCGGTGCCGCCACTGAGGATGGTCCTGTTTGCACCTATGCTTGCTTCGTCCTTTTCGATCCCACTGTCCAAGACTTCATGGGGAATTGATGCCTTTACCCTCGCCTTTGATTTCACTTAAGGACTTTGCATTCGTGCCTTTAGAACTTCACACCTTTGCTTGCTTAAGTCTGAACTTTGCGTTTTGGGATTTCATGAACATCACGTTTAAGTAGAACTTCTTTTCTTGGAACTACACGTCTTGATTTTTGATTTTCGTCTAACTTTGTCTTTGTCATGGTGAGAGTAAGAGCATTCCTTGGTTGTTGTTATGAGAGAGTATAAGACCTTTTTACGCCTTTGTTCTTGTTTAWAACTTTGATGCTTTTGTTTAATAGCTTCTTCCTTACCAAATTTTTTGATGCTTTTACTTTCTTCTTTGCTTTAGAATCTATCTGGCTGCGTACTGCATCTTCATTTTTGCTTTGAACATTCGGCACATTTGCTTAAATGCTCGTGCTTTCATCTGGCTCATACTTGCTGCTTCATCTCTGCTTGAGAACTTGGTGCTCTTAAATCTRACTCAGAATGATTTCACGAACGTCACRTTCAAGTGGAATTTCACAAACTTCGCGTTAAAATAGCTCTTCACAAACTTCACGTTCACTAACTTCACATTYAAATGGTTTTTCACGAACTTTTCATTCAAATGGTTCTTCACGAACTTCACGTTCAAATGCTTCTTCACGAACTTCACGTTTAAATGGTTCTTCACGAACTTCACGTTCAATTGGTTCTTTAAGAACTTCACGTTCGAATGGTTCTTCACGAACTTCACATTCAAATGAGACTTCACGTCTTGGGGAGCTTTACGTTCGGATTCTTGTTGCTCGATCTGCTCTTGCTTGCTTATCTCTTTCCTGTTGCGTCCATCCACGAACATTTCTTCACTTAATGTTGCGATGTCTTTTGTTGGTGCGTGCTTGATCTGCTTATGCTTGCCTACTTCCTCTTCGACTCAATAGGAATCCTTTGACTCCAGCTTTGTGCTTTGCTTTCGACTTTTGCTCTGCCTTGGACTATGATGAGTGTCCCTTGTAAAATGTATGGCTTGACGTCTTGCAATGCTGGTGCTTTGAATTGGGGAAGGAATAGGGCATTCCTACACTTGTATTGGCATCTTCTAAATGTTTACTTGACAGAGTCGATTGATGTCTATAAGTCAACCCCAAGAACATTGTTCTTTGCACGGGAAGCCAATCCTTGTCTGCTAGGCAAGGAGCCTAATGTATGTGTAGATACCCTGATCTGTTGTTGATGTGATATGTTGGACTATAGCKTAYACGAAACTTGGCTTTATTGAGTTGCGAGATGYTGGTGATAATGTGATTAGCTTCGCTTTGGGGTTATCCCCTTGGTTATGTACCTGCAAAAATTGCACTTAAAGGTGGACCCTAGCTTTGCATTAGTTTCTTTTAGGACTCGCTTGGACTCCTTAGTCTTGAGTTGACTTGCTTGACTTTGCATTGGCATTTTTGTGAGCTGACTGACTCTATGCATGTAACTTATATGATGCATTGACTTGACTCTTTTGCAACTTTTGTGTTTTGACTATGGACTCACAAGCCAACTCAGCTTAGACCAAGTATACAAGGACAATAGTGCAAAGATTTGTTGAATGCAATTACTTTTATTGAACACTCAGTCAAGGAAGCAAATACATGTTTATGTAGTCTTTGAAATATATGCAAGATAGAGCCTTCTTGACAAAWGTTTAGGCTCAAGCCCCCAACATATTGAGATTAATGCTTCCTTTGCAATCTGTGTTGAAAGAGGCATTGTGTGGCTATCATTAGTGAAATGGTAGCCCCTTGAATTACGAAGAAGGGTCTCTTGCGTTGTGAAGGTGTTGTAGATGACCCTTTGCGGTGATGGGAGCTTTGGTGCTTGGAGCCATTTTGTGGTGTTGAGATGAGTATCATTTGTTATAAGGTCGGTAAGGACTTAGATTTAGTGAGTTGCTAAATCTCCGTTGATCCTTCCATATGTAGTGTTTCATTATTTAGTGTTCATGTAAATGTCATGGGCCGCATGTAAGTGTTTCTTTCTTCTTATGATCCCCCGGGTTTTGATATGCCGAGACACGATGTTGACTCATGTCATGAACTTGAGTTTGTTGCTTGTTGGAGAGCATGACATCGGTTGAGCATGGTAGCGAACATGTTCTCGGCATAGGAAGCGCACAAGGTATTTGACTTGCTGAAGTTGAATGTGCTTCAAAAATGTTCATGGGTGCGCATATTTGCGTCGAAAATTCATAACTAATTTTCCACTACTCAAAAAATTATGAAAAAATATAAATAAAATTCCACGTAACATATCTTGTGTTTTGTCAATATTTCATGAATTTTTGAATTGTTTAATTCATTTAATTAATTATCGCAAAATTAATTAAATTGTTGAAAATTCCGAAAATTGCCAAAAATGCTTWGAAAAATTCAGAAAAATTCTAGAAAATGTTMAAAAATGAGTTTAAATTATTTTGAAATTAAAACTTACTTTTAAGAGCGCTTTGTGTACAGAAACGTGCCCGGTGTATTGATAACTTCCCTTTTTAGGGTCTGTTAGGGCCCTAGTTCTCTATCAATTCAGCTTGTGTGTTGTAARGGGTGTCTTATCATCGTCAGTCTTTGGCTAGGGACAAATGTAGGTATCTACTGAGTGCTTCTAATCTCACCACAAGWGGAGCACACCCTAGTTTCCGTCAAACTTGACTTCGACGTCACTAACAACGCCGCAGAGTACGAGGCATGTATTCTGGGATTGCAGGCTGCCGTTGCACTTAACGTTAAGAGATTACGGGTATATGGTGATTCCTCACTCATCATAAWYCAGATTTTAGGCCGATGGAAGGTACGAAGTGAAATCCTTGCTCCGTATCAGTCCTATCTTGAGAACACTGCATCCCAGATAAACGAAGTCGAATATACCTACCTACGACGCGATGACAATCAAGATGCACTAGCAAAGCTCGCATCCATGGTGCAAATTCCAAGTTCAGTGACCCAAGTGCCATTAGTCATTGAACGAAGACATGAACCAGCATACATCTGCACTCTAGACAAAACAAATGAGGTGCCCAACCTCAACCCGGAAGAGCCATAGTACAAAGACATCAAAGACTATCTAGAAACTGGCGAATACCCTTCTAGTGCAACAAAAAAGCAACAAAGAGCTCTGAGGTGCCTAGCATCTCAATACCTACTTCAAGGCGGAGAACTCTACAAGCACCACTACAATGGTCTCTACCTACCTTGCATCACTCAACAAATAAGCAAAATGATCATGGAGCACGTCCATGACGGAATCTATGGCACCCACATGAATAGACGGCTCCTGGCCTCCAAAGTCATTAAGTTGGGGTACTATTGTACCACTGTGGAAAGGGATTGCATGCAACACGTCCGTACATGCGACACCTGCCAAAAATACTCTAATGCACAACATGTTCCTCCGTCTCTCCTATCCACATTTGTCTCTCCGTGGCTTTTCTCTACATGGGGAATAGACATAATAGGGATGATTACGCTGCCCGGGAAAGGAGGTCATGAATTCATACTTGTGGCCATAGATTACTTCACAAAGTGGGTTGAAGCAGCGTCATATGCAAAGCTCCAGGCTAAGCACGTGAAAAAATTCATAGAAAACAACATTATTTGTCGCTATGGAGTYCCTCAAGAAATCATTACTGACAACGATACCCACTTTCAAGCAGAATGTGCAGATTTGATTGTCTAATATAAGATTCAGCACCATAAGTCATCACCTTATAGGCTACAAGCCAATGGAGCAGTTGAAGCAGTTAACAAGAATCTCAAAATAATTATCTTTAAGATGAAAGRGAATTATCGAGATTGGCCGCAAAAAAAGCTACACTTCGCTCTATGGGGTTATAGGACCTCTATTCGCACTTCAACGGGAGCTACTCTATTCTCACTGGTCTATGGTGCCAAATTTGTACCACGAGTAGAATTAGAGATCCCGTTTCTACGCAAAGCAAACTCCCATAAGCGGAATGGGTAAGGGCAAGATTCGACGAGTTAGCTCTGCTCGACGAAAAACGGCTAGCAGCCTTGCATCATGTGCAAGCATACCAAAAGAGGGTCGAACGCTACTTCAATCAGCGAGTCAAATCATGAGGMATCAAAGAAGGTGATGTGGTTCTTAAAGCACTCCACAAAACAGTCCTAGATCCTCGAGGCAAATTTCGTCCTAATTGGGCAGGTCCTTACATTGTCAAAAACATCTTGCCAAAAGGAGCATTTCAACTAATGGACACGAAAGACGATAATTTCTGCAGCCTCACCAACTTAGACCAGCTCAAGAAGTAYTACGTCTAAGGCATACACGTGCACCGCGTCTCAACAACACAATAGCACCATGCATTAGAACTACGGATGGCTTGATTCATCATGGGATACGTAGGCAACCTTACCCTAGGGCTCGGCCACAATAGCAAGTGCCCTACTTGTTTCGGGATTAGCAAGTGAACAGTAGTCAAGCGGCAATTGGACGAATTTTTCTAAAACATGCTCAAAGTAAACACAATGTATAAAAATCAATGCAAGTTTATAATTTATTACTACTTGTAATTAAAATTGAGCAACTAAAGTGCAAAAGGAAACTCGAAGCTMCAAGTTCACTTATTACATGTCAAGGTGGCTCCCAGGCCAATCACTTTATTAACTTATAAACAAAACAAACTTTAAATTAAACAAGAGTTGTGGAAAAAAGCAATCACTCCTTCCTTTCCTCTTCTTGTTCCATGGCATCGTCCTTCTTCACACCCGAGCTCTCACCTTTAGGCTTCCTCACCCATTTGCGTCTCTTGGGTCTATCTTCCACAGYAACCTTCCCTTTTCCTTTAGCATCACCTCCAAGCACCTCTTTAGGCCCAAGTCTTCTTTCAGCAATATTTGAGTCAATCCTCAAAGGAGGAAGTCTTTCAAGCCTACTCCAAATTGGCACCTTCCTAGGACAAAGTCTGTCCTTAGCAGAAACAGCTCTAGACTTAGCAGCAGGGGTCTCAATAGAGTCACAATCCAGTCTTTTACTCCTGACATGGTCCTTCTGCTTCGCACGTCTTGCCTCAGCATGGCCTATCACATCAGTGGCATTCATCCAGACACGGTAGTGAGCAGAAATCTTGTGGTCACCTCGAGCAAGTGTAGAATGGGATTCCCAGTATTTCTCCCATTCTATTGCATTGCCCGAATGCGAGCGCATGTCCTTAGGTCGAACTGTGTCAATAGCGGGAAAAAGCTGAACTTTCCCAAACTGTCTCATCACCCTTGAGGGGAAATAAAAGGTCAGCGTGGTCAAGCTAGCCACACGCACATATGGAGACAAGCGAGTATGCACCATACTCCTAATACTCCACCAAGGGAAAGTCCACCGCCTGAGAATGCCACGGTCAACAAGAATAAGATTCCACTCATGCTGAGATTTGTTGACATGGACCCTCTTACGGGAAAAAAATCCCTTAGCAGAGTATTTGACGGGACTCTTGGGTGCCTCAACTAGGCTTAAATGCTCCATCAGCCAAATATGTCAAGAAAAGCAACATGTGCAGTATTTAGTCATCGCACCAATAAACAAGCAATAATATTTAATGCACTATTTTGTGGATATTAAGACAAAAATATTGTACCTGCAGCAAAACGAGGCATCCTGTAAGGCTTCGCCCCGCCTTAGGGGGGCGTGACCTCAGCTTCAGTGTCATGGAATTGAGCCATGGAATCCGCATGTGAATGCGTTGGGGTGTGTTGTCGAATTGAGGGGATCGCCACCGTGCCTATATAGGTTATTCACGGACGCCCGAAACATTGGTGCCAAACTAGTGGCCCCACAAATAGGTCCAGTAACCAAAGTGTGGGTTCGGGGACATGGTACGGATTGAATCAGTAACCCAATCCGCCCGCATGTAGCGGCCTCTACTCGGTCTCATTGTAGTTCCATAAATCATAACAATTGAATTCAAAGAGCCTATTGAATTGATCTTGAAAGCGCACTAATTAATATTATTAGGTGAGTTGCTATTATGTACAAACAATGACTTCTATAATGGACAAGGCGATCGCTTCATTGTTAGTCAATATTAACAAGGTGCTTAGAAAACCGGTCGTCCATGATTATCTGACTTTAATGTGATACGCAATTGAATTCCGGTCTTGTTTAAGCAATATATACAAGTGTGATAGAATATATATATACAATATGGATACATCCACCATGAGAAATACATAAATATGAAAAACCATATATAATATATGTACGCCATCCTCACCTTGTCACTGCAATCAAATTATTGTTAGTTTAAATCGAATAAAACGATTAAATCGAATAAAACGATTCGTTGAAGATGGCTATACAAAACACAAAGAGAATGTTAGTAATGACTAGCAACAATAAACATAGCAATGAAAATAAAAGGTACAATGAAATTAACGAAAGTGAAACATTAACCCTACTTATTTACATGAATCAAATAAAAAGTGAGTTTCTACATTGTGTTGATTTAATTGAAACTCGCAATAAGAATTAGTCAAATTAAAAGTGACAAAAGGAATTAAGTAGAGTCAAAAAGATGTTTTAGGTGAGTAATCTCAGATTTATACCCTGATTTCGCTTGTTGAATCGAACAGAATCGATGCTTAGAACTCAAGAACGAATGTGTTTAGAGTGTTTGAGAGAGTGAGAGAGAGAATACGCAAGTTAGGGACAGAGAGAGACAGAATAGACGTGTCTATGAAAATCGTGTGTGTTTTCGGAATGAGCAAGGCACGTATTTATAGGCGCGAGGGGAAAAAGGAGGAGAAAAACCCTGCGTATATACGCAGGGGACCTGCGTATATACGCAGGAGAGCTGCGTATATACGCAGGTCTGTGTGTATATTCTCCGCGTATTTTTTTTGATTTCCTCCGATTTGATTTTCCATAATACGTGATTCACTTTGATTCGACGCACCTAGACACCCTTGCTCTCCAAGCAAGGAGTTCTAGAGTGTTCTAGAAGGTTCCACGTATTTCCGGGGTATTTTTTGTGTATTTTGTATTTTTTTTGTATTTTCTGCGTATAAAAATTTATAAAAATCATAGAAAAATGTAGAAAAATCAGAATGTGATGAAAAGTGGAAATTATGGAGATCACCAATATAAATTATTTAAAAAAATCCTAAAAATAGAAAATAATTAAAATAAATAAAAGAAAATATTTTTGCCCCCTTTGTTTGTCCTTTGCTCAATAGTTCCGAGTATGACCTCACGTATTTCCAACTTTTGTGAGTTCAAAGCATCTTTTCTGAGTCGAAACAATCGCGAGACGCGGTATGTTTCATCACGGATTACTCATTTGGGGAGACACATTTAGGTGTCTACAGAAGCCCCCACTTTGACTGAGTCTGGAGAGACGTAAGTCTCGTAAGACGAAAGTCAAAGTATTCGATTCGGGACGGAGAGCAACTCAAGACGTTCTGCGACCTTGGGTTGCCCTTTTTCGCCGGTACCTGCAAAACAACGGTTAGTTTTACCTGTAGTCGTGTCCCATGCGGTTTGATGTGCTTGTATGTGTTTGGGTCCTTAAGCGGTCATTCTCCGTTCGGCTGACTGGGAGAAATGCAGACGCATCCCATGCTTTCCGAGGAAATGGGCATTGACTTGAAAATGATAGCCCTAACTCAGAATTAAGGACTACCTTGGTGACGACATAGGTCTGTTTTTATGTCTAGCGAAATTTGCATGCAATGTTGACCTGTAACTTGTGACCTTGAGATTGAAAAGGGGCAAGAGCCATTGAATTTGAATTTGAAAGAGTCTTGTCTAGGTCTGGTTCTAGACATAATTTGAGAGAGTCATTGAATTTGAAGGGGCCTTTGAATTTGAAAGGGCCTTGTCTAGGTCTGGTTCTAGACATGATTTGAGAGAGTCATTGAATTTGAAAGGGTCTTGTCTAGGTCTGGTTCTAGACATGATTTGAGAGAGTCCTTTGAATTTGAAAGGGTCTTGTCTAGGTCTGGTTCTAGACATGATTTGAGAGAGTCTTTGAAAGGGCCTTGTCTAGGTCTGGTTCAAGACATGATTTGAAGTGAGTCTTTGAATTTGAAAGGGTCTTGTCTAGGTCTGGTTCTAGACATGATTTGAGAGAGTCTTTGAAAGGGCCTATTAGAAAAGTGTTGCTTGAAAAGTGACTTAGAGAAAGGTGACATTTGGACGAGACTATGGCTTGACTCGGACGTGACTTGTGACTAGAGCTTGAATTTGAACTTGAACTTGACATCGACTTGACTTAACATTGGCGAGACAGTGACTTTGATTGGAAAGTGACAGGGTCCATAAGCGAATTTTTCATGATTTCACTTGATAGCAATAGACTTGAACACGTAATAGGGCCTTAGGAGACAAGAAGCCCCCAACTGGAAATTAAGGGGCCATGACGACGAGCCCCCCAGCGAGACTTTGAGACAATGTAGTTTACGGCTTAGAGTCAACATAGGGAAGGTGGATAGATTGTATGGATGAGTTCCCCAACAAGATGTACTAACCCAAAGGTCAGGTGGCTTTACTTCTTTGGGATTGAGTCAATGAGTCCTTGAAGGTGACCAAAGAATAGCTATGGTTCGAGAAATAAAAAGGGTCAAATTTGTGGCTAAGGGTCAAAGATGTGTCTAGATGCTGGGTTGGCTAATGATGTTGGTTCAAACATGAGTCTATGTCAGGTTCTAGACTGGCAAAACCATTATCAAATTCTTAGCAAGTCAAAGCACTCAAAAGGCCTCAAATGATTTAATGTTAATGCGGTCGAACCTCGAGAAGAGGCTTCCTACGTATCCTTACGGAATCAGACCACCGTAGTTCTATGATGATTTGGACAATGCCTCGTGTGAGAGGGCTTTTGTGGTTGTAATGTGAGGCTGTGGTTTGAGGGTTGAAAAAGGCTTGATGATCATGAAGTGAACCCACAGTGCGCAGTGTGCTTTTTAGACTTTGCTTTTTATTTGATCTGGGCTTTGAGCTTTGGATTTGCATTTTTGATGACTTTTGTATAACTGGCATTGAACTTTGATTTTTGCTTTTTTTTTCTTTTCTTTTTTTTTTCTTTTCTTTCTTTTGCACGTGTCTTTTCCTACGCACCGTTTGGTCCAAAGGGTTAGGTAGATGTGGGTGATGAAAGAAAGATAGGCTAAATGATAGTGTTTGTGGCTCAAAAGGTTGCAAGGGATTTTGATTTGATGTGACAAAGGGAATGGAAGGGAGGGGTCATTTTGTGGAGCTGTGAAAGAAGGCCTCTCTTGGGCATTGTTCAATTTCAATAATTAAATCAGTATTAGATTAAACCAATTGTGGCCAATGAGTGTTGAGACTTGCATAGAATTAGAAAATAATATTGCCAAAAACAAATGAATCATTTTATTGCTGAATGAAAACTGAAACATACATGGCTTATTTTAAGAGACTACATAGACTCAAAAGACAGTGAATTGAAATGAATATAATGCTAGGACTAGGACTCTATGACTCAATCTAAAGAAGGCCGCATGGATCATGACCCACGCCTTGGGGTGACTCATGGTTTAGCAAGTGGGCTGGTGTGAATGTTGATCTTATCCTTCGCTGCTGGAGGGACTGGGAGGCGACCATCTTCAACCATGTCTTGAATCCTATGCTTCAAAACGATGCAATTCTCAGTGGTGTGGCCCCTTCCTTGGTGGAACTTGCAATAAGCATTGGGATTCCAATTCTTAGATTTCTTGTCATCTGAAGGATCTGGAGTGGGTCCAATAGGAGCAAGTGCACCTTTTGCAGTTAATCTATCAAAGGCCTGCTCATAAGTCATGCCAATTGGAAAAAATGTCCTTGGTGGTCCTCGAGGCCTGTTGTTGAAAGAGCCGGGATGGTTAGAAGAGTTGTCATTGGTAATGTGGCTGACTTGATCAGTGTTGGAAAAAGAGGAGCCACCTTTCTTGTTAAAGCCCCCACCGTTACCCTTAGACTTCTGGGCTTGAACATCTTCCTCAACTAGGAGGCCAACCTTGTAGAGCCCAGTAAATGAATCAATGGGTTGAAACTTGAGTGGCTCTCGATACTTGGGCTGAAGGTTCTTGATGACCATGCGAACTTGATCTTCCTCATTCGGTCGATTGGTCATTTGAGCGGCTTTCTCCCTCCACCTATTAAGAAAAGTAGAGAAATTTTCTCTCTCACCTTGCTTGGTGGCCTCTAGTTCACGGAGACCGACAGGAAGCTGGGAATTGTACCTGTACTGCTTTAGGAACTCGTGTTTGATATATTCCCAATCATCGAGCTTGGCTTGATTCAGGGTCTTGAACCACCTGGATGGATGGGTGTCCAAAGTAATAGGGAACACCGAAGCGAATAACTCTTTGCTCATTCCTTTAAGGACCATTGAGATATTGAAAGTGCGGAGGTGGTCTTCTGGGTCTTCAGTTCCCTTGAACTTGGGCAAATCAGTGATGACAAACTTCTTAGGAAGCTGGCCCTTAATCTCATAATCAGCAACACGAGGCCCTTGAACTGAATTTTCGGACATTCTCTTGACCAACTCTTCTAGTTGCTCCACCCTTTTTTCCGTCTCAGTCTTCGGAGGAGGGAGTGGTGTCTCAGCATCGTCTTCTTCCTCCCCGTCAGACTCGAGAGGTTTTTCCTGGGTCCTCTTTTCTTTCAGCTCCCCAATGCTCTTTTCTTGGGCATCAAGGCGAGAATTCACAGACTCGAGCTTTTCTAGAATAGCGTTAAGCTGTTGTTCGATGTTTGCCATGGAAGTGTCTTGGTGATCAGGAGCGCGTCGGGTTTGGCTTCTTGTTACTCTTCTAGGCCCCAGAGACAAGTTGCGAGTCTTTGCTATCTTGCTGAAAACAAGAAATTACACTTTAGAACCCAGAAACAAAAGATTGGTCTACTTGAAAACTCTTAAGAACAAACCTAACTCAGTCTTGAGGTTCTGGACTTAAGGAACTGAACTCGAAAGTAGACTTGAATGGGCTAGACCTAAATCTGATTTAAGGTGCTAGACTCGAGAAAGATTCAAACCTAAGATGGGCCTATTTCAGAATTAAGGACCTCTTAGACCTACGAGCCACTTGAAATTGAATGGGCCTAGCCTTGAATCAAAGTTCCTAGGGTTGAGTCTATGATCGAACCTAGTTCAGTTTAAGGTTCTTAGATTGAAGTTGAAGCGAACCTAATTCAGATTCAAGGCTCTTGGGTTGAACCTAATTCAGATTTAAGGTAGGGTTCTTGAATTAAGAATTGAATTGAACCTAATTCAGATTTAAGGTTCAAAAGGTCGAATCTAAGTCAGATTTAAGATTCTTGGATTGGAATCGAACCTAAGTCAGATTCTAGGTTGAATGGAGTTTGAAATTGATTTTGAAATGGGCCTAATGGATCGTCAAACTTCATGTCTTGAACCATAGATTAAGGGACTGGGCTTAGTTGGTGGTTAAGAATTTGGACTGAATGAAGAGTCACAAGTTAACAAGCACATTGATTGAAACACAAATCCAATTTATTCACTTAAGGTCAGGATCTAAGTGAACTATAGGTCGGCTTGGTTAAGTCTGATAGTGTACCATGCCTAAGAGTAGAGCTGGGTCCAATTTCACCACCACAACATTGGTGATGTATGGCCGAGATACCCCTTATATACACGCATCTAGTAACACGTGCATACGCGGCATGGGCGGGATAGGACTTACCTTAGCCATGTGATCCATTAACCACATGCAACCAAGGTAAATCCCCCCTTAAGGTGATCTCGAGCATAGAACATGCCCATATTGAGACCAAGGTGCCTAAGACATGACCCTATTCGAAGGGTCACAAGCAAAATTCAATTAATTATGAATATGGAACTACGAGACTTTCAAGTCTGTCCACTCACCAAATGGTGATTATCCCCAGTGAAGTCGCCAAAAACTGTAGGGCTTCGCCCCGCCTTAGGGGGGCGTGACCTCAGCTTCAGTGTCATGGAATTGAGCCATGGAATCCGCATGTGAATGCGTTGGGGTGTGTTGTCGAATTGAGGGGATCGCCACCGTGCCTATATAGGTTATTCACGGACGCCCGAAACATTGGTGCCAAACTAGTGGCCCCACAAATAGGTCCAGTAACCAAAGTGTGGGTTCGGGGACATGGTACGGATTGAATCAGTAACCCAATCCGCCCGCATGTAGCGGCCTCTACTCGGTCTCATTGTAGTTCCATAAATCATAACAATTGAATTCAAAGAGCCTATTGAATTGATCTTGAAAGCGCACTAATCTAATATTATTAGGTGAGTTGCTATTATGTACAAACAATGACTTCTATAATGGACAAGGCGATCGCTTCATTGTTAGTCAATATTAACAAGGTGCTTAGAAAACCGGTCGTCCATGATTATCTGACTTTAATGTGATACGCAATTGAATTCCGGTCTTGTTTAAGCAATATATACAAGTGTGATAGAATATATATATACAATATGGATACATCCACCATGAGAAAAACATAAATATGAAAAACCATATATAATATATGTACGCCATCCTCACCTTGTCACTGCAATCAAATTATTGTTAGTTTAAATCGAATAAAACGATTAAATCGAATAAAACGATTCGTTGAAGATGGCTATACAAAACACAAAGAGAATGTTAGTAATGACTAGCAACAATAAACATAGCAATGAAAATAAAAGGTACAATGAAATTAACGAAAGTGAAACATTAACCCTACTTATTTACATGAATCAAATAAAAAGTGAGTTTCTACATTGTGTTGATTTAATTGAAACTCGCAATAAGAATTAGTCAAATTAAAAGTGACAAAAGGAATTAAGTAGAGTCAAAAAGATGTTTTAGGTGAGTAATCTCAGATTTATACCCTGATTTCGCTTGTTGAATCGAACAGAATCGATGCTTAGAACTCAAGAACGAATGTGTTTAGAGTGTTTGAGAGAGTGAGAGAGAGAATACGCAGTTGTAGGGCTTCGCCCCGCCTTAGGGGGGCGTGACCTCAGCTTCAGTGTCATGGAATTGAGCCATGGAATCCGCATGTGAATGCGTTGGGGTGTGTTGTCGAATTGAGGGGATCGCCACCGTGCCTATATAGGTTATTCACGGACGCCCGAAACATTGGTGCCAAACTAGTGGCCCCACAAATAGGTCCAGTAACCAAAGTGTGGGTTCGGGGACATGGTACGGATTGAATCAGTACCCCAATCCGCCCGCATGTAGCGGCCTCTACTCGGTCTCATTGTAGTTCCATAATCATAACAATTGAATTCAAAGAGCCTATTGAATTGATCTTGAAAGCGCACTAATCTAATATTATTAGGTGAGTTGCTATTATGTACAAACAATGACTTCTACCATGGATAAAGCGATCACTTGATTATTTGTCAATATTAATAAGGTGCCTATAAAACCGGCCGTCCATGATTATCTGACTTTAATGTGGTACGCATAATTTCCGGTCTTCATTTAGCAAAATATACAAGTGTGATAGAATATATATACAATATGGATACATCCACCATAAATACATGAATATGAAAAACCATATATAATATATGTATGCCATCCTCACCTTGTCACTGCAATCAAATTATTGTTAGTTTAAATCGAATAAAACGATTAAATCGAATGAAACGATTCGTTGAAGATGGCTATACAAAACACAAAGAGAATGTTAGTAATGACTAGCAACAATAAACATAGCAATGTAAATAAAAGGTACAATTAACGAAAGTGAAACATTAATCCTACTTATTTACATGAATCAAATAAAAAGTGAGTTTCTACATTGTGTTGATTTAATTGAAACTCGCAATAATAATTAGTCAAATTAAAAGTGACAAAAGGAATTAAGTAGAGTCAAAAAGATGTTTTAGGTGAGTAATCTCAGATTTATACCCTGTTTTCGCTTGTTGAATCGAACAGAATTGATGCTTAGAACTCAAGAACGAATGTGTTTAGAGTGTTTGAGAGAGTGAGAGAGAGAATACGTAAGTTAGAGACAAAGAGAGACAGAATAGAAGTGTCAGTTGAAAACCGTGTGTGTAGAATGAGCAAGGTAGGCACGTATTTATAGGGACGAGGGGAAAAACGAGGGGAAAAAACCCTGCGTATATATGCAGGAGAGCTGCGTATATACGCAGGTGGCCTGCGTATATACGCAGGTCTGCGTATATACGCAGGTAGCCTGCGTATATACGCAGAGGGGCTGCGTATATACGCAGGCCTCTGCGTATATACGCAGCCTATGCGTATATATTTTTTCCAAAACCTCGAAATATTTTGATTTCCTCCGATTTTATTTCGTGATTTGCCTTGATTCGACGCACCTAGACACCCTTGCTCTCCAAGCAAGGAGTTCTAGAGTGTTCTAGAAGGTTCCACGTATTTTCGGAGTATTTTTTTGTGTATTTTGTATTTTTTTGTATTTTCTGCGTATAAAAACTTATAAAAATCATAGAAAAATGTAGAAAAATCAGAAAAATAATCTAAAAATACTGGTGAGCTCAGAAAAATGTGAAGAGTGCAATGAAAAGTGGAAATTATGGAGATCACCATATAAATTATTTTAAAAAATCCTAAAAATAGAAAATAATTAAGAAAATATTTTTGCCCCCTTTGTTTGTCCTTTGCTCAATAGTTCCGAGTATGACCTCACGTATTTCCAACTTTTGTGAGTTCAAAGCATCTTTTCTGAGTCGAAACAATCGCGAGACGCGGTATGTTTCATCACGGATTACTCATTTGGGGAGACACATTAGGTGTC
>SNQN01003624.1:9016-28525 GCA_008642245.1 Bassia scoparia | reverse complement strand
GGGGGGGGGGTTGAATTAATGAGTCGCTTCAGTCAATTTTTCTTGTATGCAGCACATTAAAAAGTAAAGCCAATAAAGGAAAGACAAGATTAACGCGGTTTCAAACAAACTTTGGCCTACTGTCCCACTACCTATTGTATCAGGGTGGGGCGTCACTGGGCCGGATTTGGGTCCGGTCCCTGCCCGGGGGTACAAGCCTCGGTTGAGACCAACTATAATTGCGAAAGAAATTGAAATTCTGCTATTTTGGCTGTGTGAGTATAACTTGGCATTGAGGGCATCGAAAACTTAATCGAATAGAGGGAAGTCGCCACATAGTGCACTTTTTTGGGAAGCTGAAACCCATTTTAAGCCTTGCCTATAATTGCATAAAGACAAGGCGAAGGACTCCATGTCTGGTAGTGCCAAAGGTCCGGAATTAGGGGCTAGCGGCTTCTACTAGGTCTCATGCAAATTCACCAATTATATAGCAAAACATTATGTTGTATTGATCCTTAGGTTGTTATAAGGCTCGTGGATTAATGCATGTAAGACTATTATTGTTGTCGATTTGAATTTAGGTCGAGATTCAAGGATCCTAAAAAACTGTTGTCCATATTTATCTTATTAAGGCGGAGATCAATTAATAGGTCTTAATTAGCAAGAATAAATGGTGGTTGAGACAGTTATTACAAGAATATATGACTTAGAATATACATTAGGAAGAAAAAAATGATTACCTCGAATCGCTATGCAGATAGAACAAAAGGCAAAAACAATAGTTAGATTTTGAAATCGAAATCCGCTCGCAAAGTGCTTATTTCCTGAGAAAATCAAAAGAAAAAGTAGTATTGACAATACCATATTGAAATCGATATTGAAAAGAAAGAAAAATAAGAGTTTAATTTACATGTTATTGATGTGTATAATTATTAATCAATATTACATGATTCAAAGTGATAACAACCAAGCAAAATGAAGAAAATTAAAGGAAGACAAGAAGGAGAGAGTTCTATGAAGTTTTGTGCCTCATAAGTTTACCAACCAATGCGTGTCGAACAACCTGAACGATTGCCTTGACAATTCCTTGATCTCTTGATTTGAATGTATATTGAAATGTGTTTTTTTGAGTATGGTATTGATTTGAAAGAGTTTCTTTGGAGAGTTTGGAAGAGAGGGAAGAGTATGGACGAGAGAGAGAGACGAGCTTTTTGCGTCCAAGTTGCAAATGAGAGGGGGTCGGCCTTATATTAGCCAAAGAACAAAAAGGCAAGAATTTGTCGGCTTTGGACAATTGAAACGCCCTAAACTAGGAACTGGGCGCATTGCACCCTAAGTTGTTTGACTTTGTTTGGTTGATATTCTTCCTTGCATTTTGTGATGAAGATGCATAATAATAAATACGACAGTATAAAAACTCATGTGATTTTCATTTTGATCTGCCACTGATCAGCAGAAAAATCCCAGAGGTTGAATTTGGGGAGTATTCGTAGTGGGCGCCACGCTCTTGGAGAGGGCAAGTATTCTTGCTTTTGTGAAATATTCATATAATTTCCAAACTCCTTAAAAACTTAATGGAAAATCGAGTATAAATTCTTTGTATAAAATTCTGTGTTTTGTCTTAAAAATTTCATGGCAATTTTGGAATTGTTCACTTTGCCTAATCTAATTTAATAATAATTGCAAAGAGGTTCAATTAAATGTTGAAAATCGTCGAAAATTTGCCAAAATAGCTTAGAAAATTCTCGCAAAAATTTGACTACAAAAATGTCTAGATAAATAAATCAAAAAATCATTTTGAAAATTTAAACTTATTTATTAAGGGGTGCTTGTGGGCAAGAAACTGGTGTTTCGACTTTTCCAAATCGAAGCATTATACATCGAAAGCATTGATGTTTAAGCAAATGTTGTTTCTATCTAATAGAAATTGGAACCAAGTTGCATATGTTGTTTATAGTTTTTTATCATTGGCCTTTATATGGAGGGAAAATGTAGGTAATCTACACCTATGTTCTTTTATTAATTCTAACTTGTAAAAATATAAGAACACAATCCATACACGGTTTCTTAGCTCAATACTCCGGGGAACCAAGACACCCCACTCGACTCTAAAATGTGCACTCGACTTACTCGTAAGCCCTTTGTGTTTAAACTCACAAACACGCACTAGCAATCAATCCTCTGTTGATCATTTAACAATAGTAGTTTTTCTCTCTTTTAAATCTCACTCTTGAAAGTTAAATTAAGAGAATAAGTTACGTCTAAAAGTGCTCTGTAATATTAACTTGATGTAGGGTTTTTGTGCTTAAGTGTTTCTCTCAAAAAATAAACTCGCAATTTGATACGTGAGGAGATAGTTTGGAATGGACAAGTATTGTATCACATCACACTTGATTACAAGTCATTGAATGAAAGTTTCTCTTTTTATTCGGTTTTATACAATAAAATCGAAATCGGATTGATAAAGATCCCCTAGTTTTATGGTAATCTCAAAATATATGCACTTTTTTAATCCCAAACTGCTTAAGAGTATTTTATAAATAGATCTTTGAAGGATATTTGCGAAACCATGTTTAAACAAGCACTAAGTGGACAGCTAATGTGTCTCCCAATGAGTAATCGTAGATGAAATCGACGGTCTCGCGATTGTTCGACTCAGAAAGAATGCTTTGAACTCCAAAGTTGGAATACAATGAGGTAAATACTCGAACTAATGAGCAAGGACAAACAGGGGGGGCATAAAAATTTTTCTTTATGAAGCAGAAGACCGGGCGGCGAAGTAGCAGATGAGTTCGATTACCGCGATCCGTACCATGTCCCCGAACCCACACTTTGGTTACTGGACCTATTTGTGGGGCCACTAGTTTGGCACCAATGTTTCGGGCGTCCGTGAATAACCTATATAGGCACGGTGGCGATCCCCTCAATTCGACAACACACCCCAATGCATTCACATGCGGATTCCATGGCTCAATTCCATGACACTGAAGCTGAGGTCAACACCCCCTAAGGCGGGGCGAAGCCCTACACTAAGATATTCCAGGTATTGAACCTGGTTCCTCAAACTTGGATACCTACTTTGAGTATGTTATGAATTCTATTCCAAACTTTGTACCAGAATTCACAACATAACTCTTTTCACTTATAAACACTTATAATACCCAAACATACAAATCATACTACGGAGCACATTACATGAAAATCCTAGTGAGACAATAAAGTACAATTTCTTCTTTTCATGTAATCTTCAAGATTTGAACCTTCCTTGAATACTTCAATCAAGAGCAATGCATCTTTCTTCGAATGTCTTCAGAAATGCCTTTCATACTCTAAGTCTTGGAATCAAACTTAGCTACTGCACATGTAACAAGATTAATGCACAATAACAAGTATAAGACTGCTTTACAACATAGCAATCTAGGAAACAGTTCTTACTGGTTCCTSACCAGTACATGAAATTAAACTTTGCATATCTAACTATTCCCTGCATATAGACAAGTTAGTTCAATAGATAACACATATGAGTAATRACTTGTCTAAGGAAACATCATTCTAATAACAGATGGTTCCCCACCAACTATATTCACATTTCAATGTCCTATTTCCTATTCAGCATTTCTCTTTGTCATCATTCAAAACCTAAGGGACTCAACAATAAGTCTAACAAAAAAAAGAGAAAGTTCATTACTATAAACTATTATATGCTTTAAGAAGTCATTATAATGTTATAACTTTCGAACTCCAATAGAGTTAATGTATTTTGAACTTGATTTATACTTGGCCGAAACCGTTGAGCTGTTGGAATCGTCATGAGCCGAACTCAAAATATCATAAGCTCAAGCTCGCTAATGTAAACACCTTATCCATTTTTGGTATCATCCTTTCTACTAGAGCTATACACCTGTATTGCACGGTATATTTAAGAAAAATATGATAGCACATATACGGAAAATATGATATCTATGATAATATGAATTGTATAGGTATTTTAAATATGTTGAATGCTCATTTTTATTCACTTTCGTGTGTTTAATTTTTTTCTATTTAAATATATTCACTTAATAATATATATATATATATATAATATTTATTTGATATATATTATATATTTATATAATATATATATAATACATATATATATATATAATATATATATATATATATATAATATAATATATAATATACTATAATAAGTCTATATAGGGTTGGATCCAAGAGAGTATCATTAAAATGAGAAGAGTGAGAAACAATCTTGCCTTGACTTTTAAGATGGACGGTTATAGTAATAGTTTATAGATGATGTACGATTTTCAGAATGTCATTTTGTTATAATATAGCAATTTTTTCCATTAAATTATGCACATTTAACTTTTTGGTGAAAAAGATCTTGACCTTCCATTAAATCACATCAAATTGTTTCTCGGATTCTCATTTTAGGGTCTTCTATACATATATATATATATATATATAATATATACTTCACTGTATAAGTAACTCTAATTTTTGTAATATTTTTAATATGTCACATATAAAAAAAGACATAATATGGAATTTGATTGTGTGAGAAATCGAATCTCAAATTTGAGTTAGGAAAAAGTACTGAATACCCGCTTATCAACTTTGTGTAGTATTCTTCAGTAATTTTCTTGTATTTGTTCACAAATTAATACTAGCATCAAATAATAGAATTGGGGGAAATTTTAAAAAAAGAATCAGTTATGAAATCGAAATAATATATTAGAGAATTTTTTTAGGTTTATTTATTAAGGTTGACTTATTTTATTTTATTTATTTATTTRAAGAGGGGATTAATATGGAAATGGGGTGCTTTTGGAGAAAAGTGTTGTGAGGGTCTTATTTTTGGAGGGAGTGATTTTTGGGAGGGGTTARTAGTTATGACGAGTAGGATTCTTTTAAGTAAATAGGTAATGGGCTATTGAGTGTTTATTAAGATTGGTAACCTTCTAAAGAGGCCACGTTGGATACTGTTGAGGTGATTTTTCACTTCACCAACAAGTCAATCGCCCAATAATGTTTTTGGTTCGCTAACGTAAAAATGACTCCGAAGATCATAGAAGAAGTTAAGAATGTATGATCGTAAGAAACTAAACTTATTGTGGAATAATACTGAAACTTAGGACAAATAGAATTGAAGAGAAACAAAAGCCATCCATTATAAAGTAAGGATTGAGTCAGACTACAACTRCATTACAAGGAAGGATGATTACCTTCATGTACATACAATTGGGATTGATAGAAACAAGTTAATGATCCATTGAAGAATGAACTATGCTACGATAAGCTACGCTACAGTWTACTACATTATACTTTGCTACTAAGCCAAGTGCGGCTAAGGAAAGCTAAAATGCGAAAGAAAGATAGATGTTTGTTTGATTGTGTCTTGACTTCATCTGGCTTCACCTATCTATAGGCCTTCGATGGTAGAGATCGTGGGTAGTTTGCAGCGGTTGCTTCCTCCAACAATTACTTGATTTGGCTCTCCTTTTCAACATTCAAATTCTCCCGTGCTTTCCCTCCAAGTCTCCTTCGTCGCTTGATGCTCTTAATGGGCCTCTTCATCTTTGACTGTTTTCCAATGGGCTCCATCTGCAATGCTCCCTTCTAGTGCTTATGTCTAATCGTTGAACTGGAACATCTAAGAGGTGCCAAGTATCGCCTGTGTTCTTTGTTAACACATGATCTTAGTCATCGCCAGTCACAGTACACATTACTTGTCAAACTCATAGTTAATAAAGTCAAATGAATATTTTTAGTTAATAATTGATACGTCTTAGTTTTTTTATTGGCTAAGTCCTTTTTTTCTTCTTTTTTTTACTTCCCTTTTCTAGTTTCCTCCTTACCACCACTAGAGTCCACCACCGACAACACTTGGCCGCCACCAACACCACTACCTTTGTCATTAGTGCTCTCATCCCCATCATTATCTTCGCCCAATTGGCCGCCAACAACACCACTCGCCAAACCCTCWCCCTCTCAAAAACCACCCTAGCAAATTAAAAAACTCCACCCCCTTTTGATTGACCTCAACCACCCTCACCCCTAACCACGAACAACCACCCACACCCTCGAAAAAAGCCCACGCCCAATAAAATTAGCCCCGCTACCAACCCTCAATTATTTAAGGTTTTTCAATTTTGGGAATTTCGGGCTATGTGTTAGTTTACAAAGTGGTAGGGAAGTTGTGGGTGGTGATGTCGGAGTCGTGGTTATTGAAGTGTTAGTGGTGTTGTCGAACTGTCGAAGTGGTTATTGCGATGAGTTCAACTACAAACGGTTGTGGTGATGCGAAGGTGTACTACGAAGGTGTAATGAGATAGTAGTAGTGGTAGGCCGACGGTGAATGGCTGAATGTGTTAATGGGTTTAGGCATGGGTGGAGCCCAGGTGGATGTTGTTGTAGAGGTGGTGGTTATGGTGGGGGTTTAAGGGGTGACAAGTGAGATTATACAAATTTTAAAAATAAATAAATAACCTTTTTGAATAGGTTATGGGTAATGTACGGGCGCTGGGGTGTCACCGGGCCGGACTGGGTCCAATCCCTTTGCTCTGGGGGTATAATTAGTAGATGACTTGGTTTATTGCTAGAATTGAATTCTTGCTTTTGCGTAGTAGGAGTATGCCTGGAGTTGTGTGTTTATCTTTCGAGAAGCTGCGGAACCCGGTTTAACCCTTGCCTATAATTGCATAAAGCAAGACGAAGGACTCTATGTTTGGTCAAGAACCAAGGGTCTAGATTAGGRGACAAGGGTGTAAGGGAGAARTAGGGCATAATGCACCCCTATGTCTAGCGGCCTCTACTCGGTCATTGCGAGTCCATTGTCAAAAAGACAACAAMAAAGATATTTCTGTTTTAACCCTAAGCATGCAAATTACTAGGTGGGTTATTTAAAAGAATAGTTGCATATAGGACTAATTCGTTGTTGCGACATGTGTTGTTTAGATCCGTATTAAAGGTGCCTAAAAACCAATTTGTCCAAGATTTAATCTTATTAGGCGTGAGAACATGTGGATTGCCGATCTTGTTTAATACATAATAATAGTGTGATTTGCAAGCATRCAAGCATTCAASAAGAATTAAAGTTGTGCCTAATGTTGATTTTAATTCATGTCGAGTAGTTGTTAATCAATATTACATGCTAATTTACAAAGAAAGTCAAATTTCTAAGCATGCAAAAGAGTGTTTAAGAATTGAGATATTGGCCTCAAACTAACCTTGCAACACGGCAATATCGATCGAGAACGATGCTTTGGACCCTTCGAAACCCTTCAGAACCTTCACGAACCTTTAAGAACCTTAAAGAACCCTTGAAGAACTTTGAAATTGCTTTTGATATGTTTGAGAATTTGTGTAAAAGCTTGAAGAATTTTGAGAATTTTAGAGAGAGAAAACGATAGAGAGAGTATGTAGATGAAGTGTGTATGTTCAAATGAGGACCCAGGGCCTTGTATTTATAGGAAAATGAAGCGTGGAAGGCAATGTTTGGGTGTAATTACGCCCAATGTGGGTGTAATAGCGCCCAACCTAGNTTTTACTTCCCTTTTCTAGTTTCCTCCTTACCACCACTAGAGTCCACCACCGACAACACTTGGCCGCCACCAACACCACTACCTTTGTCATTAGTGCTCTCATCCCCATCATTATCTTCGCCCAATTGGCCGCCAACAACACCACTCGCCAAACCCTCWCCCTCTCAAAAACCACCCTAGCAAATTAAAAAACTCCACCCCCTTTTGATTGACCTCAACCACCCTCACCCCTAACCACGAACAACCACCCACACCCTCGAAAAAAGCCCACGCCCAATAAAATTAGCCCCGCTACCAACCCTCAATTATTTAAGGTTTTTCAATTTTGGGAATTTCGGGCTATGTGTTAGTTTACAAAGTGGTAGGGAAGTTGTGGGTGGTGATGTCGGAGTCGTGGTTATTGAAGTGTTAGTGGTGTTGTCGAACTGTCGAAGTGGTTATTGCGATGAGTTCAACTACAAACGGTTGTGGTGATGCGAAGGTGTACTACGAAGGTGTAATGAGATAGTAGTAGTGGTAGGCCGACGGTGAATGGCTGAATGTGTTAATGGGTTTAGGCATGGGTGGAGCCCAGGTGGATGTTGTTGTAGAGGTGGTGGTTATGGTGGGGGTTTAAGGGGTGACAAGTGAGATTATACAAATTTTAAAAATAAATAAATAACCTTTTTGAATAGGTTATGGGTAATGTACGGGCGCTGGGGTGTCACCGGGCCGGACTGGGTCCAATCCCTTTGCTCTGGGGGTATAATTAGTAGATGACTTGGTTTATTGCTAGAATTGAATTCTTGCTTTTGCGTAGTAGGAGTATGCCTGGAGTTGTGTGTTTATCTTTCGAGAAGCTGCGGAACCCGGTTTAACCCTTGCCTATAATTGCATAAAGCAAGACGAAGGACTCTATGTTTGGTCAAGAACCAAGGGTCTAGATTAGGRGACAAGGGTGTAAGGGAGAARTAGGGCATAATGCACCCCTATGTCTAGCGGCCTCTACTCGGTCATTGCGAGTCCATTGTCAAAAAGACAACAAMAAAGATATTTCTGTTTTAACCCTAAGCATGCAAATTACTAGGTGGGTTATTTAAAAGAATAGTTGCATATAGGACTAATTCGTTGTTGCGACATGTGTTGTTTAGATCCGTATTAAAGGTGCCTAAAAACCAATTTGTCCAAGATTTAATCTTATTAGGCGTGAGAACATGTGGATTGCCGATCTTGTTTAATACATAATAATAGTGTGATTTGCAAGCATRCAAGCATTCAASAAGAATTAAAGTTGTGCCTAATGTTGATTTTAATTCATGTCGAGTAGTTGTTAATCAATATTACATGCTAATTTACAAAGAAAGTCAAATTTCTAAGCATGCAAAAGAGTGTTTAAGAATTGAGATATTGGCCTCAAACTAACCTTGCAACACGGCAATATCGATCGAGAACGATGCTTTGGACCCTTCGAAACCCTTCAGAACCTTCACGAACCTTTAAGAACCTTAAAGAACCCTTGAAGAACTTTGAAATTGCTTTTGATATGTTTGAGAATTTGTGTAAAAGCTTGAAGAATTTTGAGAATTTTAGAGAGAGAAAACGATAGAGAGAGTATGTAGATGAAGTGTGTATGTTCAAATGAGGACCCAGGGCCTTGTATTTATAGGAAAATGAAGCGTGGAAGGCAATGTTTGGGTGTAATTACGCCCAATGTGGGTGTAATAGCGCCCAACCTAGCCGTAATAGCACCCAAGCTTCCCCCCCCCCCCTTTCTCGACTTGCCTTATTTTGTGCGGTTTTATTTTGGGAAAAAATTGATTTCGTGCATTGAACCTGGAAAATCATACAAGGGAAGCTAGAGGATGAATGTGGACTTCCTTGGGGAGAAATTCAAGTAGTCCCCACGTTCTGGAATTGCTCCGGAAGCTTCCGAAACGAGCGATTTTCCTAGGGTGCGCGTATTTGCTTCGGAAATTCATAACTATTTTTCTACAAGTCTAAAAATTACAAAAAAATATGAATAAGATTCCTTGTAAAAAAAAGTGCATTGTGTTAAGATTTCGTGAATTTTGGAATTGGTTTCATAATTTAATTAGTTATCGCAAAATTAATTATATTATTAAAAATTTCAAAAAATGCCAAAAATGCTTAGATAAATTCTAGAAAAAAGCTTAAAAATAATTTAAAAGTATTTGGAAATTAAAATTCATTTTTAAGGGTGCTTTGGTGTGGAAAAATGTGCCCGATGTAGTGAAAATTTGCCTTTTCARGGTCWGTTAGGGCCCTAGCTCTCTCAATTCAGCTTGTGYGTTTCAAGGGGTGTCTTATCATCGACTTTCTTGGGCTAGGGACAAATGTAGGTATCTACAGGTAAAAAGAATCATTGTGAGTAGATTTGGGTGAAAGATGGGAATTATAAAAAATTAATTGGCAAGACGTAAGAAGTGGGATTATTACTTTATTCAATATTTCCTATTTTTATTCACACACTTTCTTCTTTTTACTTGGAGGGTAAAACATGACACACCTTCAACGTGCGTGAAATCGACTTGTTATAAGTGGGTATGTATGAATTAATAGTGTTTATTGTTAAATATAACGATTGATACGACACAACCATTTATTAAATAGGTCGGGTTAGAGTCAAAAGGGTTAACATGTTACTCCGTTTAAGCAAATGGTAAATCATTTAAGTAAATGGGTTGACGACAAATGACTGACAAGATTTAGCTTTTTTTTTTTACTTTAGTACGTAAAAAATGACATGACATACTATTTCAATAAGAAATAACTCGTTTTTAGTGAGTTTGGGTGAGAGATTGACTTGTTGTACACGAGTTGATATGACATGACTTTTTAAACAATTAGGTTATAGTTGAAGGGGTCTAACCCGTTTATGTAAGCGACACGTCTCAAAATGACACAACACAAGTAATAATTTCTATATGGAAAAATTGTATCTTACCACCAAACTGTTTCGTTTTTCCCAATAATACCACCAAAATTGTTTGTTTTAAAAAAATTACACTAAAACTATTTAGGTTTTTTCATATGTTGCAACCAAAATTTATCTACAAATATTATAAAGGCGTTCTATTGCGTAAGTGCGCCACGTGTCATTTCATTCAACGTGGTTATGCATGTGGATCCATATAGTCCAATAGAATTGCTCCATGTATCATCATCATCATCATCATCATATATACATATCATATTATTTATTATTATTATTATTATTATTATTTATTATTATTATATTATATTATTATTATTATTATTATTAATTATTATATTATATATTATTATTATTATTATTTTATTATATTATTATTATATTATTATTATTATTATTATTATATATTATTATTATTATTATTATTATTATTATTATTAATTATTATTATTATTATTATTATTTTATTATTATTATTATATTTTTATATTATTATTATTATATTATTATTATTATTATATTAATGTATTATTATTATATATTATTATTATTTATTATTATTATATATTTATATATTATTATGTTATGTTCTTAAATCATCATCTAGTCTATTGTTATAATATATAAACATATCCCCAAAAAATGTTAGAGTCATTTCTCTTGTTTCTATTTCGATTTTCCATTTTTTTAGCCCTATGTGACATTGTCATTGCTCTTTTTCTACATTTTCAATGAAACACAAAATAGACATATTTAATTTTCCCTTTGGTCTTCTACAGTTCTACCTCCCCTAAAATTATTTGTTTCATCTTCTTAATCATTCATTATACAGTAGCTTTTTTATATTCCTTAACCTCTCCAATTGCTTATGTTACATTTCCAATAAATTGTGGCAACAATATTTTCAATTGGATAGTATTTATATACATTGTACTAGACTTTCCAAATTGCACTTGCATGTTTTGGTATGTCTTTCTCTTACTCCTCTTTATTTTATCAATCATTTGTGAGTTTTTGTATCCTTTATCTTCTATKAATCGATTATAACGTTTCTTCTTTTTTTTCTCGTTTACAGAGTTTGTCATGTGGGTTTTATTCAATTGTAAGTATATACAACGAGTCAAGTAGAACGTACACATGCCTTCCAAGGTCGATCGAATTTCTTGACGTAAATCGGAATGCATTACAGGCACGCTATTGTTAATAGTCTATTGTTCCCAATTGTAGAATGTATTTTCCATATTTGTAGCTAGAATATATGGTGTATGAAGGTATAATCATCATTTAATTATCTTATGGCAAAAGCTAACGAGCGCACTAGGGCGTTAGATAAGATAACCAAAAATGGAAATATCAAATGAATATAAACATTAATTACACCGATTGACGTGTGAATTTGGCATGTATTCCAAGTTTAATGACATTTTAGGAAATATATTTAAAGCTTATCTGACGCTCTGGGGCGTCTGATAGCAATATYGTTATCTTATATATCAATTGTAATTCACAATTTTTTTGGGTTCACTCTTGGTTATCTTATGTATCGAGTATCAATTTCTACTTTCGATCCGACTTCATGTTAATTCCTAATGATTTTTATCAAAGAAACGTGATATTAAGACGTACTTCGTATAACTGTATAAGCTTGAAAAGTAAGTACGTTTACATCTAGGTTGATTATCCTCTTTCAGTGACCAAAATATAAAAAAACATTACATCGTTGAGATCAAATAAATTTGTTTAGACATTATTTGTTCATCAAATTCACAATAACAAAAGGAGTTGTAGTGGTGTTCAACCTTAACATCTATAGTTCATATAATAGATGATTAGATAATTAGATAATTAGATGATAACGAATTCTACTCCCATAAAGAACCTAAGTATAATGCAATAAACATAGCCCGAGCATCGCCGGGCCAAATAACTAGTTTTCTTGTTAAATCTATCATTATGTGGGTTCCAAAATTGAATTAAAAACCCAAATCCTTGATTAGCACAAATAATGCTTGATTAAAAACACAAATAATAATGCTTCATTAAAAGCACAAATCTTTGATTAGCTAAAATCTTTGATTAAAACAATTTTTTTTGTATGTTTATATATATATATATTTATTTATTTAGAAATGAGATGATACTAAGATCAAAATTAACATCATCATCACCGTCATAACCAATCTCCTTTCAATCTCTCTCTTCAACTAACATCATCAATCTCTCTGATACAAATGCTTGATTAACCCAAAAAAATGCCAACAAATAAACCCCAATTTAAAAACCCTGATTCAGAATGATTAAAAGACCTTAAAATAAAAATAATAATATAATTAATAAAGCTCCAACACACTAATTAGAGTATTAACCAATAGAGTAATGTAAAATAAAATATCATTGTCTAACCTTAAAATAAATCAATTTGAAGCATGAAACTACCCATAAAAATACCAAATATCGATGTAAATTCTTGATAAGATTTGTCAAGAAAAGGGCGTTTAACAGCTCCCACAAGCAAGTAATTAAGAGATGTTAACAAAGCAAGAGAGTTTGAAGGAGTAAAAAAGAAAGAAATGAAAATGTAATGTAAAATTGGAGGTATGAGTGAGAATGTGATGAAAGAGAAGGGTGTGAGTGAAAGAGAAGGGTGAGTGAAATTAATTTCACGAAGAAAGCCAAAAAAATGAAGAAATTATATAAAGTGGGATCCACATAACGGAAGWTTTAACGGAAAAATGGATTTAAGTGGTAACATGTCAAAAGTCTAACAATTTTGGTGGTAATTTTAAAAAACAAGTTTGGTGTTATTATCTGAATAAACGAAACATTATGGTGGTAAGATACAATTTTTTCTTTCTATATTATTGTCTTTAAACGTAAAGGTAATTTTTAAAGTATTTAAATTATTTACAGGACATTTGAAATGTGAAAATGAAAATTTGGGAAATTGATGATGATATTGAGAATCAGAAGTGGAGGTTAAGAATGTTTTAAATAATTTTATCCCTTGTTTAATTTGGCAACATCATTAAAAGTAATATTGGGAATAAAATAAGAAAATATGATTCACCTATTTTACTAATTAAAAATAACAAATGGGATGTATACATTATTGGCCTTGTTTGGCAAACAAAGTTTAGTGTTTAGCTGGTAGAGTTTACAGTATACTAATATAGTTACCTTTCTCTGAAGGATTTTACTGCTGATCATATAAACTAGTTTTACTCCCGTGCAAAGCACAGATGGTATTTTTTAGCTGTTAGTAAAAGATTTGTAAATATACAATTGGGCATCTTGTTTGTTCGTATTGGCGCGCGTAATGTAATAGATATCCCATTTTTGCTAATATTTTTTGTTAATGTATTTGGTTTTCATTTTTCCTTTCTGCATTATTAGTTTGTTTCAGCCTATTAATTTTCGTGATTGATTTTTTTTTCTCTTATATAGATTTGGCTTCTATAATTATACGATAAACTATTTTTGATAGTGCTTTGTTGATTGGTTTTTAATATATGTATATGGATAGATGTTAATAGAGAAGTAAATTATTTGTACATGTAGAAATTTGTAATATCATTGTTGCTCTATTTTTGTTTCTTATAATTTGTTGAATGTGTCGAGTTCTAGAAGTAATGCAACATAAAGTAGATTTAATTTTGAAGAAAGAGTGGTGAAAAAGATAATCTCTAATGGGTATCAGAGTTCGATGCATGTTCTTAGATGATATCCACGAGATTAATGTATGTAGACACGGCGACTGATAAAGGTGGTGTCTCAGAAGCGCTAAATATGAGTACTGAGCCCGCTTGAGGTGAATCATACCGAATTTGGTGGGGACGGGTTCGGCGTTGTGTTTCGATTGAAAAGTAGCGTTTGAATTTTCGGCACGAACAGTTGGAAATTAGCGGCTAAAGGTCGTTACTGCGGAAGATTAGTGGGACTCGACGGAGGTCAAAAGGCAAGGCAAAAAATATTTTCTTTCGGTTTTCTCAAAGGTGTATTTCCAATAAGCGTTTTCTAGAAAGGCCGGGATTTTCTCATGCTTTTTGAGTGTTGCATTCTTGTGTTGTGCTGATGGCCGGTCTGCGTTTGAGGGTTGCACGATTTTAGTGAATCTCTGCAGTGATAGAGAGGTTTTTCTGATGTTTTCATAGTGAGCTTTTCTACTGAATTTGCAATGTTTAAAGTTAGAGACGGAATATCGCGAAGAATAGCGATGAATATGATAGAGAAATTATCATCCGCCCGGTTTCTGAGATCTGTTCTAGGGGAAGGGCTTTGGCTCGAGCCGCCCCTTGGGGCCGGGCTTGGTGGCTAGGGGGTGGTCTAGTGGTGGTTGCGGAATCCGGGCATGTTGAGTGGTGAGTGTGGAGGGTGGTTGAGAGGAGATAATCAAATATTTCGAGGTTTTTGGAAAAAATATTGAAATCATTTGAGCGTATAAGGTACGCAACTCGGATGAGCGTATATACGCACACGAGAGCGTATATACGCTCAACAGAGCGTAATAGCTCAGCTAACGCTCAGCTTTACGTACAAAACTGCCAACAATCTTGTGAAGGGCACAGCTATATACGCGTGCAAGTAGCGTATATACGCAGGAAGCAGCGTATATGACGCTCACTGCAGCGTATATACGGCAGGGTTTTCCAAACCGTTTTTGCCTCGTGCCTAAAACAGTACGCTCTTCCGTGTTTCATTCCATTACCTGACTTTCTTGACCCGACTTCTTCTGCTTCTACGCATACTCTCATCTCCCTCCTAAACACTCAAACACTCAAAACAGACTTATACTTTCGTTTTTGTTCAAGTAGATTCTTGATTCTCTTTGAATCACAAGCGATAGACAAAAGGTTGAATTCGCTGAGATTGACTCATCCGAATAATCTCTCTCAGCTTCTTTTTAATATTGAGCTAACGCATTTGTTAATTTGAGTTTTTAAGTATGAATTAAAGCAATGGTAAGAATACTCACTTTTAACTTTTGTGTTCATGTAATATGTGGTGTTAGGACGTGGGCCGGCCCTCAGGCGCTATAGCGGGCGGCGGCGCTTTGGTACTACATCTGAGGTGCTTGTGTGCGTGGGCTTGAGCTCACGGGTAATTCTGCCGCACGTGAGTTGCGTTGGGGTAGTGTGGTCGGAGATGAGGATCGCCCACCGGTTGGCGTGCTCTTTTTCGTTGCAGTTATGGGGTTGCCTTTGAAAGGAGGTTTTGGTCACGGGATCGCCGGCGATTTAACGTTGGTGTGTGAGTGTGGGTAAGTCCAAAGACATGGCTGCCGGACGGCTTAGTCCGATGAAGGCGCAGCCACTGCGGTCACTAAAATATAGACAGGGTAGATGGGAGTTAGCGGTTTGGTGAGGATAAGAGGATGTGGATAGATAAAGTAGAGTATGTAACAGACTATAGCCAGAATATAGATAGAGAGGCTAAAATTATCAAGGAGTATGTAAAAAAATATAGAAATAAAATCACAATTACAAACAAGAATATATATATGGAAAGTAAAGACATAAAAAGCTGATAAGAAGAATATTTAGAGGCATATAGGAAAAGACGGTAAGATATAAAAAAAAAAAAACCCATAAAGAGATACATAAAAGAAATAAGAGAAATGAAAAAATGGATATATCTACGACATCTTCTTAATGTGCCCAAGATGACTACCACAATACACAAATCAAGACATAATATATGGAAGGTGGTGCCCCCTTTGCTTCCTCCTCTTCACCGGGTGTGGCTGTCGGGCCGCCAATGGTTGTCCATCAGTTAATTACATAGATTTAAAAAGATGATTACAAATTAATAATAACGAGTCTTATAGCTTATAGCCACGCGTTATACAGCCGTGTATCTTGAACAGATGACCGACCTGCCATAATTATGAATTGCATAAACTTCAAGTAATAGTGCTACGAACTCATTCTTACCTTCTGAATCTGCTAAAGAAAACAAAAGTTAGTTTGTAAAACGCAATGAAACGAATCGCCTTGCCTTTGATCGCGTACAATGAACAACAAAGAAAGACGATGTGTGTAGTCCTTGTAAGGTATTTTTGCTGACGGCAGCCGCAATGGATCTTTTCGCTCTCCGGTAGATTGCTATATCAAGAATAAAGAGATCTGTTAGAAGATTTACTCCGAGTGATGCGTGGGAATAGGCTCATGATTAGAATAATATTATACAAGTCGGATACGGATGGAATAGGAGCATAGGAAAAAAGAATTACGTTAATAAAGGATACCTTACATATTGTATGACATGACGCTTTAAAAGTGAGTTTTACTGACATTGCTTTAATTATATTAATGAATACTTCATAACAATATGGTTAGTCAATAGTTAATAAGAATAGTGAGTGAGAGTTAATTGGTTGAGCAATCTCAAGAATTGTCAACCTTTTTATCGCTTGTTGATTAAATCGAAAGAGAATCGACTGCTTTGAACTAAAACGCGAAAGTATAATGTGTTTTGAGTGTTTTTAGTTTTAGAGAGGAGAGTATGCGTAGGAAGCAGAAGAAGTCGTGGTAAGAAGTGGAATAGTTCGGGACTAGGCAACGAGGCGTATTTATAGGACCAAAAGCACAAGAAGCGAGCTTGAACACACCTGCGTATATTACGCGTATGCGAGTGACTGATATATAGTGCTTCCTGCGTATATACGCTCTACTGCAGCGTATATCGGCTGCTCAATTTCACAGAGTATTTTGGCAAGTTACGTATAAGCTGAGCGTATATACGGTCTGTTGAGTATATACGCTCCTGTTGAGCGTATATACGCTCATCAGTTGCGTATATACGCTCAATGATTTTGCATATTTTTTCCAAAAACCTCGAAATATTTTGATTTCCTCCGTTTATTCGTGTTTCCTTTGATTCGACGCACCTAACACCCTTGCTCTCCAAGCAAGGAGTTCTGGAATGTTCTAGAAGTTCCACGTATTCCGGAGTATTTTTCTTAATTATTCATGTATTTTCTGGTATTCTGCGTATTTAAATTGCAAAATTCATAGAAAATCATAGAAAAATCAGAAAAAATAATTTAAAAATACTGGCGGATTCAGAAAAATCGTGACGACATAGATGAACATCAAAAAGATGAGAATCGCCTTTGAAAACCTTTGAAAACCTTTGAAAACCTTTGAAAAAACCGAAAAAATATTTTTCCTTGCCTTGACCTTTGCTCAATATTCCGAGTACGACCTGCGTATTTCCAACTTTTTTGAATTCAAAGCATCTTTTCTAATTCGAACAAACGCGAGACGCGGTATGTTTCATCACGGATTACTCATTTGGGGGAGACAACATTTCAGGTGTCTACATGAGCCCGCCACTTTGACTGAGTCTGAGAAAGACGATAGTCTCGTAAGACGAAAGTCAAAGTATTCGATTCGGGACGGAGAGCACTCAAGACGTTCTGCGACTGAGTTAGCTCTGTACGCGGTACCGGCCTTGACAAAACAAATGTATTTTAGACCTTTACCTGTTACGTTGGTCCGGTGTGGGGAACCGTGGTGTGCCCCTGCGGTTGTTGCTGCCTCGGGAAGCGCCTGTGATCCTCTGGGTGGTTTTCTCCTAGTCTGGCTGACGCTTTGTGTTGATTGTGTTGTTGTTTCGGGTAGGAGTTGCGATGTGAGGCTGTGTGCGGAATTTTGGTGACGGGTCGAAGGAAAATTCCAAGACCGCCCGAATGACGGTTGCCGGGGACTGTTCGAGGGGGGTGGGGAAGTGAAAAAAAAGGAAGATTCCAAAACCGCGAGAATTTGAACGGGAATGGTCTGTAGCGGGAGATTTCAAGAGAGCGCTGGTGTGTCTGTGCGTGTTCCTGAGATAGTGCTCGGTCGGATACGCTTGTTGTTCTGTAGCGGGAGGGAAGATTCCAAAAACCGAAGATGTGCTTGACGGAGACTGTCGTGTATGGTGGCGGGGAGAAGGATTCAAGACGCGAGAAGATGGTGTTTGCGTTGAGATTGGTCTGTAGCGTGTGGTGTGGAGAGACCGTAATATAGGTGTTAGCTCCTCTCGATGGATGTTTTGTTTGTGTTCGCGGTGGGATGTTTCTTGTAGCGGGGACGGGGAAGGTGCGTTAGACTCCGGAACGATTGCTGGTTGTGTGCTGGATTTTGTAGGCGGGAGAAATGTCGTAGGACGTCCGGTCGGAAGTTGCATAAATGTGGAATTTCTGGCGGCGGGGAGGAATGTTCCAAACCCGAGGTGTGCATATATGTGGATATTTCGGTGCGGGAGGAGAATTTTGCCAAAACCCGAGTGTGCATATATATGAATTTCTGGGTGGCCGGGAGAAAGTCAAAACCCGAGGTGTGCAAAGGAGCCTGTTTGTGTGAAAGAAGCCCGGGACCACTTTGACTGATGTTGAAGAGACGAAAATTCTCGTAAGACGACAGTCAAGGTATTGATTTGGGTACAGGAGTTCTCCCTTATCGGGCTGACCTTGGGCTTTTCGGGAAAGTGGCGTGAGTAGTACAATCGCGTATTCGCGATGAATTGCGTTATAGGCATGTGAGTGATGATATGAAGTTCCTTCGGTAAAACGCCTCGTTCTACAGAGAGAAGTCTTCCCTAACGGTCTGACCTTGGCTTTTCGGAAGAAATGTTTGCGTGTAGGAACGATCGCGTAAGCAAGCGAATGAAATGCGTATAGGCGGTGCAGGAATGATTGTAAGAAGTGGGCCCTAGCCCTCGTGTTGAGGTGGGTCGCGATGTGTAGATGCTGCAATGGTGCAAATTGTGCAATGTTAATGTGTTTGTGCAGAGATGCATATGCAGTTGGATATTGTTGTGATGCTCAATGCATGATGGATGATTGCTTATGAGAGTGTGTAGATTGGCAAGTCTGAGTTCTTAACGTCTAATGGCATGAAATCGACCAGAGGAAGTAGACTAATGGTAAGGATTGCTTTTGAATTGTGGAGTGGAGCCGTCTAAGCCCCATCTCGAGCAAGGTGATGCATGTGATTGAAGTGAGCCCCAACCATGGGGTTTTGGGTGTTTGGGAATCGGCTTAATTTGTGGGCGTTTGATGGGTTGGGG